>CAUYPK010020308.1:0-82112 GCA_963574355.1 Loris lydekkerianus | reverse complement strand
AAGTACAACCTTCTTCTCAAAATGTTCCAGAGAGTACTTTAGCAAGTACAACCTTCTTCTCAAAATGTTCCAGAGAGTACTTTAGCAAGTACAACCTTCTTCTCAAAATGTTCCAGAGAGTACTTTAGCAAGTACATCCTTCTTGAACTGGAAGGCCACTTAGGAATCTGTTACATCCTTCTCCACAGGGGCAGGGTTCAAGGACATCTATTTCTAACCTGACTGCAAGTCTTGTTCCTCAGCACAGAGCCTAGGGGGGGAGACTAAGCTTTGGGGGTGGCTGACCCTCCAGTCTCAGGAAAACTTCCCCTTACAAGTGGCCTGTTCAGGAAATGCTCTCTAATCCTGAGGGTCCTGAGCACTGGGGGTGTACACAGGGGACTAGGGATGGGCAGGGACTCTCAGATGAAGTGTCAGGCTGGGGGAGGGGGAGGAAGGGGGATGAACTCACTGTTTAGGTTCCTGGGAGTCTCAGAATCAGGTGTGAACATCCTCGTGGTTAGAAGCCGGGACCCTGTTGCAGAAACTTCCCTATCCATTTCAGTGCTTGCAGAATAGGAAAGAGTGATTTAAATTTTTCATATGTTGGATTTAAGGTGATTCATAGTTCAGACAGGACAGGCCAGTAAGCTATGGACAAAAGGATTTCCAAGGCTACATTAACATGAACAGGAGACAGCCACATAACTAGGGAGTTTTCCTGAAACTCTAACCCTGCTAATTTAACTTGTGTGGACTTCAGTCAGTCTAGGATTTTGCTGGTAATCTAGGTATTCCAACTTCCACGACAACTTTGCTAAATAAGGTAGCTCATGCCTTGGCCGCCCTGCTGACACAGCCCCATGTGACCCTGTCCATCACATTCCTACCAGGGTCAGCTCACCACCTCACACTCCTAAGCATGCTCCTAAATCTTCATGGATTTACTGGATTAGTAAAATCCCTTCCAGGGTGACAGCAGGTCAGAATCACCCCAGAGTCAGACTATTGGTCAGTACTTCAGTTTATTGTGGTAAACTTGTATCAAAAAGAAGCAAAGAATAGGTGTGGCGCCTGTGGCTCAAGCAGCTAAGGCGCCAGCCACATACACCTGAGCTGGTGGGTTCGAATCCAGCCCAGGCCCGCCACACAACAATGACAATGACGGCTGCAACCAAAAAATAGCCGGGTGTTGTGGTGGGTGCCTGTAGTCCCAGCTACTTGGGAGGCAGAGGCAGGAGAATCGCTTGAGCCCAGGAGTTGAAGGTTGCTGTGAGCTGTGATGCCACAGCACTCTACCCAGGAAACAGCTTGAGGCTCTGTCTCAAAAAAAAAAAAAAAAAAAGAAGAAGAAGCAAAGAATAAGAAAACATCATCAAATAAAAGATTTGTTTGTGGCCAGGCGTGGTGGCTTGTGCCTGTAATTGCAGCACTTCGGAATGCCAAGGTGGGAAGATCCCTTGAACCCAGGAGTTGGAGGTTACAGTGAGCTTAGATTATACCACTGCACTCCAGCCTGGCCAACAGAGGAAGACCCTGTTTTAAAAAACAATGGAAAAAAGAGATTTGTTTCCAAATTTCAAGAAGTGACTTTCTGTTCATGTTCCATGGCCAGTTCAAATTGATGGTTATAGTTCTGAGATATTGCAATATTCATACTCTTCATAGGAAGACAGCTAAATACTATGTCTGCTCAAAAAGAAATAGACTAATACGCTCGCCGAAGATTTGCAGCATCAAAGATTGGAGCCAAAATGGGTCTTATTGATCCAGAGGTAACACAGAGTCATCCAGGAAATGTAATCCGTGTGATGTGGGAGCACTGTCCCCAGGGCAGTCTGCTCTTGGAGATGGACTGCCCCTGGAAATCAGTGACTGGTACCTAAGCTTGGCCCTGCCGTCCACTTCTCTGCCTTACCCAGGCTTCAGTGAGTATGGGTTGACAGCAAGCTGATGGAATTCCCTCCTGAGAAGCTGTGGGAAAGGGAGCTACAGCTGTCTTCCTCCCTCAACAAAGGAAGCCACATAGCCTTCCCAGCCTTCCCAGCCTTCCCAGATGTCCACAAGGCTGTGTCGGCCTTAGCAGCACCGGTCTGTCCCCATCTGTATCCCTTCTCCTCGCCCCACAGGTGCGGTGTCTCTGCATTACCGAGGTGGTGGCTCAAATTCAGCAAGTCTAAACTCAAACCCTTCCTTTCCAATTCTCCAGTCCAACACCTTCCTCACATGGACACCCCTCCTATTCATGGTACTTAGCCGCCTGTAACCTCTGAGGCCCACCCCTTGCCACATCCATTCTGTTCTAGGGCGCGTTCTGCCTCTTCCCTCTGTTCCCACTGCTGCAACCTTGAATGAGGCCCTCATCTCATCCCTCTGCAAAGACCTCCGAGATCATCTCCAGCAGTGCCACTTAGATCATGTCACTCGGGCCTTCAGGGACACACTGGACCTCAGAGCCCCACCTCATCTGCCTGGCGTGGTGCTCCAGCCACACGAGTCTCAGCACCCCTCTGCCGTACAACCCTTCCTTTCCCCAGCCAGCCGAGCGTGCTCACTGCTCACAGCAGACAGGCCTATTCCTGCCTGTACGCCCCTGTTCAGGCAGGTCCCTGCCTTCTACCTTTTTTGACAGAAGTCCAAGTTTTGAGATGAAAAGTAATAGCTAATACTTACTGAATGTTTGCCCCATGCCAGGCACTGAGCAAATTGCTTTATCTTGTTCCTTCAGATGACCTAATGTCTTGGATAATATTATCCCATTTCACAGATAAATAAACTGGGGGAAGTTATAAAGATTGTACAATGTTATGTAACTCAGGGGTGGTAGAGCAAAATTCCTGACTCTAAGCCCACGCTCTAAATTCACTGTAATCTATCCCCCCAGCATTTTGTTCTCAGTCAAAATGTGCTAAACCTCCCCACACCACCCCAGTATATTATATCTAAAGAAAGAGAAGCAGTTCTTATATACTTTTTCTCTAGACAATGCTTGGCAGAACCCCAACGTTATAATTGGCTCTTCATTCATACTAAAGGGTAAATGACTAACAGTAGCTCCCATAGGCAGAGAGTCATTTGCCTTAAACTAAAACCCTGATGTTAAATCTGGCCTATATTGCTTAAAACTTAGTACTTTGTCCTCCTCCCCTTGCTGTCCTCAGCTGACACCCTGCGACCGTATGCTAGATTCCTATACCAGGGGCCACTCCGTCACCCCACCCCTGGAAGTTCCCTAAATGACTCGCGTTGGCAGATGGCTCTGCTCTTTAATTAGCCATACAGTTACTGCTTCCCCTTATTTAATATCAGGAAGCGCCCACTTGTTTCATCGCCTTCCCCTTCTTGGCCCTAGTGCCTTCCTACTATTCTTTTCCCATTTTGTACTTTTGTTTTGTCCTTTTCCCTTTAATGCATTATCAGGATCCCATCTCAACCTAGGGAACTTTGCCAAGTTGTCTGAACTCTTCATCTCCATATGTGGTATCCGAGATCTTTCTTAAACCCTACTTTTCCCTTATTTGGTATTAATGCACAGACTCTTCTGTGAACTATTCCAAGACCCAGCATCATGAAGAGTCAAGATGCTTGCTAATCTACCAGAACTTGGAGAAGTCCTCATATCCAGTTACCTTAGCCATGGTAGTAAGTGCTCAATGAGAACGCAGGGTGAGAAAGAAACCCTTTATTTTTGACATAAGGATGAGGGATGGTCCTTTCCTTCTAGCAGACCTGCCTTTCTCAGTGGGATTTACTTTGAGTGGTATATGTTTGAATTAATTTGCATTCCTTGGCTCGGCGCCTGTGGCTCAAGCAGCTAAGGCGCCACCCACATACACCTGAGCTGGCAGGTTCAAATCCAGCCCAGGCCCACCAAACAATGACAGCTGCAATCAAAAATAGCCAGGCGTTGTGGCGGGCGCCTGTAATCCCAGCTACTTGGGAGTCTGAGGCAAGAGTATCGCTTGAGCCCAAGAGTTTCAGGTTGCTGTGAGCTGTGATGCCACAGCACTCTACACAGAGCAACAGGACCAAGAGTATGTCTCAAAGAAAAGAAAGTTCAGACTGAGAACGTCAAATGAAGGATTGAGCACAGAGCAGAGATGAGAGGAGGGAAGACATTCCAAGTTGGCAAGTTCATCAGCATGAAAGCAAAGGTTCCGGAAGTGGTGATGAGCATGAAACCGTCAGCAAGCTGGGGTGCTGGGAGCAGAGAGCGGATCTGGGTAGAAGCGAGAAAGAGGAGTGAGTTGATAGAGTAAAAATGGAAGAGCTGACGGAGGAATGAAGAAAGCAATGAAGAAAAATGTGGTTAAAACATAATATTGAAGGATAGAAATTGACTATTGGGAAAATTTTGATTTGGGCCATTTCCCAGGCTCCCTGGACTATATTCAGCTTTGAAACATGACCTCTCATGACATCTTCTATGCAGTTATTTCAAATGAAAAAAAAAAAAAGAAAAAGGCTAACGAGGTAATGGGTGATGCCAGACTCTCCATGCCTGGGTGAAAGAACTGTCAGGAGTCACATAAGCTGCATTTAGGTAGGTGAGGGGATGCTGATTTGCAAATGATGAGGGCTCCAGGACCAGCAGTGGAACCTCAGAACCTCACAGGTTTCAGAGATGCCATTTGACTGGGATCCGGGGCACACTCGTGACAGGTGCGCTTATTCCCGAACCCAAAGAGAAGATTCTCAGATGCAGCCTGGTTTCTTCTTTAAAAATGGTCCAGGGGCTTGTCCAAGGTCTCTGGCTATAAATGGGAGGCCGGGATCCAGAGCCAACTGTTCTGTCCCCAAGAGTACTTTGTCTTTTTTCTTTTTTTAATAATAACATGGGGAGGACATCTCAGGTCGTGGCTGGAAAGTGCTTTGTGCCGTGTAAGAGACGAGGAAATTGCTCACATACTTCTTTAACTTGACCCCTACCTGTGCTTTTTATAGGATAACGAGTGTTAACTCTGCCCTCTGCCACAACTTTCTATAAAATCAGCTTGGATGGCTTTCTGGTCACATTGAAAAGTATCTCCTATCATGGTCTTTTCCTCATGACATTTGTGTTTCTGAGAACTGCCCTTCTGAGACTCTTCAGAAGCAAGTCGTAACATTCCACCTTTAAATCCATCCATTTGCAAAACTTGCTTCCTCTATCTCTGATGATATCTCAGAACTCAGCTACTTGTAGATTACAGGAGAGCATTCCTAATGTAACCTGTAGTCTGTGGGTCATTTGTCTAGAATTCAATTAAAAGCTGCTAAGGAGGAGGAAGCCAGTTACATGGAGATTCTGCAGGAGACTTTGAACTAACTCTAGGCACCTTTAAGGTGGCACTGATGTGTTAAGTTGAATTTTCTTTTTCTTCCCAACTGAGAACTTTATTCTTCCTGCTACATCTTCATTTAGGATCTGACTTTCCTCATTTCTTTTTTTTCCTTTCTTCTCCTTTTCTACCTCCTCTCCTCCCTTCTTTCTTCTTTCCGTTTAAGGCAGAGTTTTTCAACGTTTTTTATTTCACTGCACACTTGAACCTATAGTTAAACTTCCACAGCACACTTAAATTATGTTGATTAAAAAAGAGTAAAGAAAAGAATATATTTACTGTGCCTCGAACTTTTTTTGAAAATAATTTAATGATCTTTAAAAATGTTGTGTCACACCTATTGACTATCACTGGTTTAGGCCAGGCACAGTGGCTCATGCCTATAATCCTAGCACTCTGGGAGGCCGAGAGAGATGGATTGCCTGAGCTCACAGGTTCGAGATGAGCCTGAACCAGAGCAAAACCCCATCTCTAAAAATAGCCAGGCATTGTGGCGGGCGCCTATAGTCCCAGCTACTTGGGAGGCTGAGGCAAGAGAATCACTTGAGTCTAAGAGTTTGAGGTTGCTGTGAGCTATGATGCCACAGCACTCTACCCAGGGTGACAAAGTGAGACTCTGTCTTAAAAAAAGAAAAAAAAAAAAAAAAAGAGGAAATCACTGGTTTAAGAAATAATTAAAAAGGAAAGACCAGGAGGGACTCGGTGGCTCACATCTATAATCTCAGCACTCTGAGAGGCCAAGGCAGGTGGATCTCTTGAGCTCACAGGTTCAAGACCTGCCTAAGCAAGAGCAAGACCCCATCTCAGAAAAAAAAAAAAAAAAAAGTAGCTGGGTGTTGTGGTGGGCACCTGTAGTCCCAACTACTTGAGAGGCTGAGGCAAGAGAATCACTTGAGCCCAAGAGTTTGAGGTTGCTGTGAGCTATGACACCACAGCACTCTACCAAGGGTGATGTAGTGAGACTCTGTCTTAAAAGAAAAAAGAAGGAAAGACCCCCTGGTGGTGTAGTGGTTAGGACAAGAAGTTTAGTGGACAAGAGTTGTAAAAACTAGGGGAGCAAGAAAGTGTAGTTGGAGGGTTGAAAGGGTTCAAAAGACTAAGACATAACTGAGCTATGTAAGGTAGGAGAGAAAATGGGATAACTGATCAAGGACAGTCCTCTGAGATGGGAAAATATGGGTGGGTTTTGTGGACTTTTCACATCAGCCACCAGGCAGCTCTGCAGGCAGCGTGGTGCTCTCTGGAGTTGCCCAGGGAGAGTGAAGGCAGAGGGACGCAGTGTGCGGTCAGGTCTCCTGTGGACAGGATGTTTGCCAGACACATGTTTGAGCAGCCTTTGGTCTTTAATGGAACAAGGGCAAGGTTAAATAAATAATCGGACCTATCCTGGTGTTTGTCCTTATACATTTAAAAATTTCTGTGACTTCTTTTAAATGGAAACCAAACGCTGAACGTGATGTAGGTGGTGACGTTGTTGACCCTGACCTGACTTTGAGGACTGATTTTGAGCTGTCTGGACGGGAACAATAGCTCAGAGTGAACTAAAAAGTCCTTTACGTCAGGAACACTTTTTTACTACTGGTGGGATTGCAAACTAATACAGCCTCTTTGGATGGAAATATGGAGAATCATCAAAGATCTAAAAGTGGACCTTCCATTGGCTCCTGCAATCTCATTATTAAGTATCTACCCACAAAAAAAAAAAAAAGTCATTTTACCATGAGGACATTTACACTAGAATGTTTATCGCAGCTCGTTTCCCAAGATGTGAAATCAACCCAAGTGACCAGCCACACATGAATGGATTAACAAACTGTGTGATATGTACACCATGGAATACTGTTCAGCCATTGAAAAAGACGGGGACTTTACATCTTTTGTCTTAACCTGGATGGAGTTGGAGAACATTCTTCTTAGTGAAGTATCACAGAATGGAAAAGCAAGTATCCAATGTACTCAATACTAATATGAAACCAATAGACAACAACTACACTCCCACAGAGGAGAAAAACACAATTAAAATCAAGTGGGGGGCGGGCCTCTCAAGTAGGTCTGCCAGTCTCTTAGATGTACTCTAATCATTTAGCGATCGGAATTTCCTTGGTAAGAGTCTACAGATCAAAACCAAAGGGCCTTTCTACAGACCAGCACTTCCCAGTGTAGGCTTTGTTTGGGAAGCATTTCACTGTAATAGAGCCTCCAGCATTTGTTCCGGGATATTTGAAGTGGCCCAGAGTTTTGGTAAACGTTGTTTCAGTAAACTCCTCTGCCCTACCACTCCGTCCCCCCAACAGGAGTCAGCAAATAATACAGATATCTGTGCTGTGGAAACTCTGTCAAATTCCAGGGGCAAGGTGAAGTATTCCAAGGATGGGGAGAAGGAAAAGGTGCCCACTGCATGATTTTTTCTTTTTCTTTTTTTTTTTTTTGAGACAGAGTTTCACTTTGTCCCTCTTGGTAGAGTGCCGTGGCGTCACAGCTCACAGCAACCTCAAACTCTTGGGCTTAAGTGATTCTCTTGCCTCAGCCTCCCAAATAGCTGGGACTACAGGTGCCTGCAATGCCTGGCTATTTTTTGTTGCCATTGTCATTGTTGTTTAGCTGGCCCAGGCCAGGTTTGAACCCACCAGCCTTGGTGCATGTGGCTGGTGCTGTAACCACTGTGGTATGGGTGCCGAGCCAACAGCGTGATTCTTGAATCCCCTGGTGATCACACTCACTCAGACTATTCCTGGGTTCAAATGTTTCTGAAGGACTCCTGCTTCCCCTGGAATATTCTGATTCTTGGAATAATGAGATTATTGAAGGGGGATAAATAGGCTAGATCTGCCCTTTAGTCAGTGCTCCCATTTTAGCACAGTTGATTTCTAAATCAGATGAGGGTTGTTGGTGCAAGGGCAGACACCCAGACCGATGGAACAGAATAGAGTCCAGAGGCAGAACCACACATGGAAAGTCAATGGATTTACCACAAAGGCATTACCATGATTCAATAGGAAAAGGATGGTCATATCCATGAATGGTGCTGAAGCAAGTGGACGTCCTTTTGGGGAGGGGAAATGAACCTTGACCTCTACCGCACAGAATAAAGTGAAATTAATTCAACATGTATCGAAAACCTAAATGTGAAAGGGAAACCATAAAGGTTTTAGAAAAAAATAGATGTTGATAGCCTTGAGCTAAGTACAACTTTTCTTAAACAGGATACAAAAAGCACTACCCATAAAAAAAAAAAACGAACTTGATAAATTGGATTCTATTAAAACACAATATAACAAGAACATGTATTTTAAAATTATGCCATGAGAAAAATCCAGAGCCTGTCTGCATGACGTGTGACAGGAACACAGGCTGGATTTCTCCCGTGAGCACCCCAGAGCCTGCCCGGGACTGAGAGTGGTGACTCTGCGCCTGTATTGACAAGGGAGACGCAGGGAATGTGTAAAGGATCAAAGTTCCCATATAACATATTTAGGCAGGGTAAAATAAGTAGGTTTCTTCCAAGGCCGAGAGACTCAGATCCTCACAAAGCAACCATCTTGCATTCCTTGTGTGGTTTGGATACATGAGAGGCAGCTTTGTTCCTGAGCCCCTCCAGACCTCGGGGACACTGGGATTCTTCTGAGAACAATCCCTTGAGATCAGCTCTGAGGTCCTCCTGCCAAGTCTGTGTGTGGGGGAAGGAGAACGGAGCGGCGTGAGGGCCCTCAAGGGGTGGGTGAAAGCGGTTCAAAGTCCAGCCAGATTCGCCTGTGTGCTGGCCAAGCCCTGGGGGTCCCAGGCCCCTAGAGAGAGCCCAGGAGGGGTGAGGCCCAGCCCTTTCCAAGAGCTCTGTATTGGTGAGTCCAGACTAGGAAGCATCGGAGACAGCCAGAAACATAAACGCAGCAGCCGCACGCGCTCCAAGTCCATGCTGGCAACAGAAAAGCCAAGAGCCCTGATAGGCTTCCTGTTCAGACCTGTGCTTTGGGGGCAAGGAAACACAAACCTATTTAGATCTTCCCAAACTTTGACTGTTTTGTACATTCTTAGGGAAAACAATATATGTATCCTGAGAGATTTTTAAAAATCAGCTTCTACTACTTTAGATGAACAAGAAAATCTTGTATACTGGGGTCACTTCCTTTCTGTTTCTAGAAATTACAGTGTGCTAGAAATAGCCTGTGGTAGAAGGGGAGGCCTCATGTCCTTTGAATGCTGATTATGCTGGAAAACTTTCCAGACCTAAAGGGGAGGTTGTCCCTTTCCCAGGACCCTGATGCAGGATGACCCCGGGGCAGTCGGATGTTTCACTAGGCTGGGAGGTCCAAGGCAGCAGAGATTCACAATTCCGAAAGAATAATTAACTCGTTCGTTCATGAGTAAGGGCCAGTGCCCTTCTGCAGTAGCACTCTGTGCCACCCGCTGACCCAGGCTCCCTGCTCTGCGTCCCCTCCTCTGTGGGCTGTCCTAAGTCTCTCCCAAGGCCCCTGGTGACTGAGCCCTGGCACACAGAATCAGCAGACGTTAATACTGTTATAATCGCCACTCCCTAAAAAGTGGGTGTACATATCTCTTTTACTGCAGAGGCTGGGGACCCAGCTCCAGATAAAGAGCAGTAAGCAACGTGTTTTCTCATTATGCGTTGGTTTCAAAAGTGTGTTTCAGAGCTGATCCAGAAATCACAGAGTTTATTTTTATCAGCCCCAGGGAATGTGTAAAGGATCAAAGTTCCCATATAACATATTTAGGCAGCAGTCTAAATAAGTTGATCAGAGCAGGCAACGGCAGATTTTTTCCTGTAAAGGCCAGATAATGAGCCTTTTAGAGCACACAGCCTCGGCCACAACTGCAATAGCAGCCTGAGACAGTCGTGAACACGTGGGCATGGCTGTGTTCCAGTAACACTTTATTTCCTGGACATTGACACGTATATTTCTCACTCTTTGTCCACATGTCATGAAATACCATCCTTTTTTTTTAACCACTTAAATTCCAACACCATTCTTAACTTGCAGGACATGCAAAAACAGGTGGTGGGCCAGGTGTGGGGCCCGGGCCTGAGTTTGCTAACCCCAGGACCCGAGAGTTGTGTAGCAGCCCATATAGCCTATGGCTGGGAGGAGTGAGAGTTATAGAAACACCTGTACAGCTCAATAATGGAACACCTTGGTGGAAAGGGCATGGAGAGGGATTCAGCTCTCCTAACAAGCGCGAGAGCTCGCGAGATGAGAGCAGTGGTGAATTGGCAGTGTCTACACCTGTGGTGTTGAGAGGCAGGAGATCAGCCTTATGTGAGGCTGGAGGAGAAGGCAGTCGGGAGGATATGCATTCTATCACGGACCCCTGATTCTGACTCTGACTCCTCTCCTGCCTGCACAACCCCAGCACGGCGTCTCTCTGCTGAAGATTACCAAGCTCTGCTAAAGACTAAGATCTGTCTTTCTAAGAAGACTGCTTTACTATAAGACACTCTCTCTCTCTTTCCAGCTAAAGTAGATAACCTTCAGGCACCTAAGAGAAACTGTTCCTGAGCAAGGTAACTTAGCGTCTGGAACCTAGTTAAGCCAAGCCCGAGACCTGGCCAGTTCTGGGCCCGGACAAGTGGTGTCAGAAGTGAGATGTAACAGAGTCCTACCTTGTTAGCAGCAGAAAGGGTCCACATCACTGATGCTGATTCTGAGTCAGGGCCTTTTGACCAAAGGGAGCTGGGGTGCCAAAGGTGAGGGGTGTGCTCCAGAATCGCAGGGGATGGGGAGGTATCATCTCAGGCGGTCCCATGCCTGCTGACTCTATTTAGGCACCCCCATTTGCCAATGGCCCCTGCCAGGGAAGTGCTCACTGAGAAGGCACGCACAGTGTCCCTGGGGTTTCTCTTTGTCCTGGCCTTGTCAAGCTTAGATCCTAAGCTTCTTGAGGCAAGGGCACCCTCTTGCCTGGGGGCTCAGCACATTTTCTTTTTCTTCCTTTTTTTTTTTTTTCTATTTTTTTTTTTCTTTTTCAGACAGTCTGACTCTGTCACCCTAGGCAGAGTGCCATGGCGTCATAGCTCACAGCAACCTCCAACTCCTGGGCTCAGGCCTAGCATGGTGGTTCATGCCTGTAATCCTAGTACTCTGGGGGGTTGAGGCAGGGGGGAATCACTTGCGCTCAGGAGTTCAAGACCAGCCTAAGCAAGAGCCAGACCCTCATCTCTAAAAATAGACAGGCATTGTGGCAGGCACCTATAGCCCCAGCTACTCAGGAGATTGAGGCAAAAGGATCTCTTGAGCCCAAGAGGTTGCTGTGAGCTATGATGCCACAGCATGCTGCCAGGGCGACAGAGGGAGATTCTGCCTCAAAAAAGAAAAACAAAACTCCTGGACTCAAGCAATCCTCTTGCCTCAGCCTCCCGAGTAGCTGGGACAACAGGCACTCACCACAATGCCAGGCTGGTTTCGTTTTCTATTTTTAGTAGAGACAGGAGTCTCACTTGGCTCAGGCTGGTTTCAAACTCCTTTTCGAACTCCTGAGCTCAAGCAGTCCACTCACGCTGCCTCCCAGAGTGCTGGGATTACAGGCCTGAGCACCTGGTCTGCTTAGCACATTTTCAGATATCCTCTGAGATTTTTTTCTTTCATTATCCAAGGAGCAGTCATCTGTTCCCTGCCTTCCCCCTCCAAAATAAATTATATAGAAATAATGATTAAAAAAAAGAAAACCATTAAACTTTTTTTTTTTTTTTTTTAAGAGACAGAGTCTCACTTTATCGCCCTTGGTAGAGTGCCGTGACGTCACACAGCTCAGAGCAACCTCTAACTCCTGGGCTTAGATGATTCTCTTGCCTCAGCCTCCCGGGTAGCTGGGACTACAGGTGCCCGCCACAATGCCCGGCTATTTGTTTGTTGCAGTTCGGCCAGGGCCAGGTTTGAACCCGCCACCCTCAGTATATGGGGCCGGCTCCCTACCCACTGAACCACAGGCACCGCCCCCATTAAACTTTTTGAAACTAAAATTTCACCACACTAATACGAAAATCTCAGATAATACAAAACAGCTGGTCAATTAAAACTCATTTAAGCATGGTCTGGGAAAGAAGAACATTCTAACAACTAATCTTTCTTCCTACTTGTTTTTGTTTGTTTTTTTAGATGTGTTCCCAAAGTAGAGCTTAAAAATCATGCTTGTAGCATGAGGAAACCAGTCTGGTCTTTGAAATTTGTTTCAGATAATTTCCGGAGGCAACGGCCTCAGACACATCACCAAGTATTTACTTCCCAGGATGCTGACTAATGTGGCTGATGTGAAGGGCTGTTTAAAAGATGGGCTGCTCTCTCTTGCAGGTCCCTCCATAGTGACGCCCCCCAAGGACATCTGGAATGTCACTGGTGCCCAGGTGTACTTGAGCTGTGAGGTCATCGGAATCCCAACCCCTGTCCTCATCTGGAACAAGGTCAGTGGCACAGATTTCAGGAAGACGTCCTGAGCCGAGAGGCCTCTGTCGCACTGCACAAGGGTGGCAGTAACACAACTTCTCAGCCTGGGCCACCGCCTGCTGCAGCTGAAAGGGGAAGCCTGTGGCAGTCGCCTCCCCTGGACTGAACAAACATCAAACAGTCCCTGCTTTTTTTGTTTTTGAGACAGAGTCTCACTGTGTCATCCTCAGTAGAGTGCTATTGTGTCACAGCTCACAGCAACATCAAACTCTTGGGCTTACGTGATTCTCTTGCCTCAGCCTCCCAGTCTGGGACTACAGGCACTGACCAAAATGCCCAGATATTTTTTTTGTTGTAGTTATCATTATTATTTTTTTTAGCATCATTTTTGTTTCATCTGGTTTTTTTTTATTTTATTATTAAATCATAGCTGTGTACATCAATGCGATCATGGGCACCATACACCGGTTTTATAGACCATAATGATAATTAGAGATCATAGGATATCTAGGACAATGGCCAAGTTTAACTTCAACATTCTTTAACTGACATACGTATATTGAGAATTTTTTAAAATGAGATTCCTAAGAACAGGGCTAGCAGAAAGTATAAATTTTAGTGTGTAGATTGGTATACACTTTTTTCATCACACTGGTTAACATAACCTTCCTGGCATTTTCTTAGTTACTGTGTCAAGACATTTATATTCCACATTTACTAAGTTTCACATGTACCCTTGTAAGATGCACCGTATGTAGTTGTCATTATTGTTTGAAAGGCCCAGGCTGGGTTCGAACCCACCAACCTGGTGTATGTGGCTGGCACCTTAGCCGCCAATTCCTGCTTTTGTTGGCAGCGCCCTAGCCGGGAACCTGAGAAACAGAAGAGCAGTCATGCCAACCACCCAGCCCATCCTCTGAGGGTGTGTGCACGTGTGTCTGTGTATGTGTGTGCACACGTGTGTGAGCAGGGGTGTTGCCCTCAGTAGGGACAATATAGCATAGTGGTTAAGATTGTGAGTTCCTCTCTTTTTGCCCTAAAATATTCGTTTTCCCCCAACTGTTTCCCAAGGCCTCGGTCTCCTCGCTTGAGGCTGAGCCCATAGCTGTCTATTGAGAGACCTGTGACAATCCACAGGGAGGAGACAGGAGGCCTGGCTAACACAGTAAAGGAAGCAAAGCCCTGTAGCCTTCTGCTGCGAGCAGGGATTATTTTCATCAGATTTCCTAAGTGCTAGAAGATAGGATGAGTAAGTCTTAAGAGTGATGGGAATGGGGTGGAAGGAGTGAAGTGAGAGCTATCCCTGTAAGTTCCAAGGCTGTGGGGCCCTAAGTTAGGGACACAGAAGGTCACTCCAGACCAGAGCATTAAAAAGGAGTCAGGGGAAAAACATTGAAGAAAAAACAGTCCTCCTCTCTGACTTCTGCTGAATGCTGGCCCCAAGTGGAAAAGCGTGATGTTCTTTTAATAAATCACTTTGAAATTACTTTCTAAATGGGGGAGGAAGAAAAAGAGTGTAAGTTCCTTAGCCAGGTTGGCTGGGTTCTCTGAAAGCCGGGGTGTCTCAACATCGACACTATTGACATTTGGGGCTAGGTAATTCTTTGTCGTGGGGGTGGCCTGTGCTTTGGAAGATGTATCTGCCCTACCCACAGATACCAGTGGCAACCCCACATCACCCCTGCGTGCCATTGGGACAATTAAAAGCATCTTCAGACATTGCCAAATGCCTCCTGGAGTGGAGTTTGGGGGCATGTTAGGAATCAGCCCAGATTAAGAACCACTGCTCTAAGCCTCAGCTCCCTCTTGCATGACAAAAATAATGCATGTAATTATTTTAAAGAATAAATAAAGTAATGCAGGTAAAATCACCAGGCCTATTGCCAGGTACATGGTTAACCCTCAGTACATACTAGCTACCAGACTTTGACATTTTCCCCTTTATGTGGCATTATCTGGTATAATTATCTTCCACATGAAGGATATCTTCTCAGCCACGGCCAAACTGCAACAAAAAAAATAGCTGGGAGTTATGGCAGGCATCTGTAGTCCCAGCTACTTGGGAGGCTGAGGCAAGAGAATCGCTTAAGCCCAACAGTTTGAGGCTGCTGTGAGCTATGATGCCATAGCACTCTACTGAGGGCAACAAAGTGAAACTGTGTCTCAAAAAAAAAAAAAAAAAACTAGCCCAGGCAAAATTTTTTTTAAAATAATAAAGGGAGGGGGGCTTAGATTCCAGCTTCAAGGGCATCTGGATCCAGGTGCCTAAATGTCATCATAACTCTAACCTTTGATTCTTTGCTATTTTTTTTTTTTTTTTTTCCCAGACAGTCTCACTATGTCACCCTTGGTAGAGTCCTGTGACATCACAGCTCACGGCAACCTCTAACTCTTGGACTTAGGTAATTCTCTTGCCTCAGCCTCCCGAGTAGCTGAGACTACAGGCGCCTGCCACAACGCCCGGCTATTTTTTTATTGCAATTATCATTGTTGTTTAGCTGGCCTGAGGCAGGCTCGAACCCACCCGCCTCGGTGCACGTGGCCAGCTCCGTAACCACTGTGCTACAAGCACCGAGCCTGATTCTTTGTTCTTAATATATTGTCTTATTTTCTTCTACTTCAGAAAGCTTCCTCTGAACTGCTCAGTATCATCCCTGGCAGCTCCAAGCTCACATAGTTATCACAGCTCACAGATGCCAGAGAACAGAAAGGGCTCCCCCTCTCCCTGCTGAAAACCCCACTGAAGCCTCCCACCCTGGTCAGGTCACCTGCTGCCCTCTGGCTCCCCCATGTGGCCAAAGGGATGCAGCCCCTGAGACTGGCACTCCAGTGAAGCCACCTGGTTTGAGGAAAGTCTGGGGTATAGACGTCAGAAAATGCCTGGAGGTGGACGTGGGCAGAGCCAACACTACCAGCTATAACTATCCTTTACAACTGACACTGCCATTAAAATGAGCTATGAAATTAATAAATTATAGGCCGGGCGTGGTGGCTCATGCCTGTAATCCTAGCCACTATGGGAGGTCAAGGTGGGTGGATTGCCTGAGCTCATGAGTTCTAGGACCAGCCTGAGCAAGAGCAAGACCCCATCTCTAAAAAAAGAGCTGGGTGTTTTGACGGGCACCTGTAGTCACAGCTACTTAGGAGTTGGAGGCAAAAGGATCACTTGAGCCCAAGAGTTTGAGGTTGCTGTGAGCTATGATGCTACGGCACTCTACCAAGAACAACAAAGTGAGACTTTATCTCACACAACAACAAAAAAAGAAAGAAATTAATAAATTATGTTTTTAAAAGGCCAACAACCAGCCATGGTGGCTCACACCTGTAACCCCTGCATTTGGGAGGCTGAGGTAAAGACCACCTGGACAACAGAGCAAGATGTTGTCTCTAAAAAAAAAAAATAACAAAATTAGCCAGGCTCGTGGTGGCGTGCGCCTGTGGTCCCAACTTGGGAGGCTGAGGCATGTAGATCACTTGAGCCTGAGAGTTCGAGGCTGCAGTGAGCTGTGATCTTGCCACTACATTCCAGCCTGGGCAACACAGTGAGACCCTGTCTCAAAAAAAACAGAAGGCAGCTGCAGAGGGAGAGCAATTAGCAGCTGAAAAGCAACTACGGATATTTCCTCTCCACCTTTCCTGCAGGAACTGCTGTGTTCCTCTGCTTGCTTGGAGTTACTGGTTTGCTCAGGGGACAGAGAGGCACGGGAACAGTCTTTCCAAGGAATACCCACGAGACTGGTTGTATTTCCCTGCAGTTCTCTAGAAAGCCTTCCACAGATGTCTTGGGCCATATGGCCTTATTGTCAAATCTTAGCAGAGAATAACTTCTCAAGTCCTTGCTCTATCCCACCCCACCTAAAGTATTCACACACCAGGGGAATACACCTTCCTCAAGAATCTTTTCCTTTAAGCTTTTGCGACAATATATGAGACAGATCCCGTCGTGGCTGTTCACCAACACCACGTCAGTCAAGGGATTAGGTGCTGAAGGAAAGGGGTGAGGAGGAAGGAATAAAACAGAAAACATCCTTTTGTACAGACTTGCCACAGCCCTCTACCAAGGCTGACAAAGTGAGACTCTGTTTCTTAAAAAAAAAAAAAAACAGTGATAAGGAGCAACTATCCAAAGATGTATAAAGAGTTCGGAATGTTCCTCTGCCTCCTCGTACTTTCTGAAATAGACAATGCGGACGGCCCTGGTTTGGATCTTCTATGCCTTTTTCATTCACAAACTTATAAAACACGCAGCCTAGCGTGAGGGGAGAGGCGAGAGTATAATTTGTTAATAGGTTACTCTAAAGCTTGCATTTTCAACGAATGCTTCCTGGACAGCCCTCCTGGTCTGGTTTCCCACAGCTTCAGAATATTCCAAGAACCAGTACACCAATTCAGTGTGGTTTCTGTTGCTTCCAATTTTTTTGCCACCTTAAAACATCCACGTATGTATCTTATATATCAGTGCTTTTATTGCTATAGGATAGATCCCTCAAAAGTTGTATGACTAGGTCATAATATTAGTTTTAGTTTTAATAGACATTACCAGAGTATTTTCTGAATGGCTTGAAGTAATTCACACTCCCAACAGCAGGAAATGGGAGCCATGTCCCTGCACACCTCTTTGTAGTTTCAGGCCCAATTTTAACTAGAAAATACATATTTATTAAAACTTAAAATCTTCTTACACAGTCAAGGGAGAGTTTCACATAAAAATTTGCCATACAAAAATTTTTGACACTTTTTTGTTCTCTACATGCTATTTAACTGTTGATATTAGAGAATGCATTAATTTTTTTTTGTTTGTTTGTTTGTTTGTTTGTTTTGTGGTTTTTGGCCAGGGCTGGGTTTGAACCCACCACCTCCAGCATATGGGACTGGTGCCCTATCCCTTTGAGTCACAGGTGCCGCCCGAGAATGCATTAATTTGAATACACCATGAGTCCTGTTAAATATTTAACAGTTTCTCTGTGCACAAAGCGGGTTAACTGGCAGAAAGTGCTCTTTATGAAGAGCTATATGATTTCAGAATCAGCAGCTCAGTTGCTAAGATTCATTATTTCTATAGTGTAGTGTCTGGTTTTCTCTCTTTGATCACACATAAAACTTTTATAGGATGGACGCTGAGATTCAGTAAAGGCCAGAGACATTATTTTAGCCATTGAATCAATACTTAAACCAAAATATTCTTAAAACCCATTTTTAAACAACCCTTATATTTCAAAAGCTGCATTAGCATAAATCAGTTATGCCTGCTACTTGGGAAAGTGAAGGAAAAAGATAGGAGTGTTTGTCTTTATAGCATTCATATGAGAAAGACACTAAGTTACCCGTTTGGTTTCTTTCACCAATAGTGGCAATGTGGGGAAATCCCAGGGGATTAAAAAAAAAAAAAAGGCACAACAACAACAACAACAAAAAAGCAGGCACTCCCAATTGGTCGTGCTGTCAATATTTCTTATAGAGCAGGAGCTGGCCTGCACCACACGTGCTTTGGAGAATCCCAGAGAAAATAAAGGGGAGGTCTGAGGCTGAGACACCAGCTTCGTAACAAGTAGCACATGTTGGGAGTGGAATCCTATAAAGGAAAAGCAGTATTGATAGTGTTATAAAAAATCTAATCTTGGGCAGCGCCTGTGGCTCAAAGGAGTAGGGCGCCAGCCCCTTTATACGAGAGGTGAGGGGTTCAAACCCAGCCCTGGCCAAAAACTGCAAAACAAACAACTAAAATCTAATCTTAAGATTCCCTTTATTGAAGGAAAAAAAAAATGAAAAGGAAATTACCTATTTGAAATTATAAATTTTTCTAATTTAACAAAGGTAGTATCAGTTGCCAGTGAAAGGCAGCCTGGGATGGAACGAACAGACATTGATTTTCTATGACACTTGTCACCGTCACAGGCTTAAAATATTTGTACTCTGTAACTCAGCTGCTAAATGTGTATGTACAGAGAGGGTACAAGTAAATTGCAACCTTCCGTGTATTTCCCAAAGCTCATGTAATGAACATGGTTTGCCTTTTAAAATGAGTATTCCTTATTAGCCTTGAACCAAAGGAGCAGTTTGTTCTTAATTCATCCTTGAGAATCTCACAGTGACATGCACAGGAACAGTCAGCAAGCGTTGTCGTACAAGAACGCTGACAGCAGCGTGTATGGGACAGGCCTTGTTGAGCTCAGGTCTGCAGTCAATCATATGATGAATCTGTAGCCATCAGAACAAAGTGTTAGCTTCGGTCTCAGCCTACTGTTTTCCATTGATGAGGCTGTTGTTGCAGGAAAGGCCCTAAGGTCCCAAGCATCAAACTAGCACTGGGTGATACATTTTTGTCAGTCAAACATGGCATGGCAGCTCTGGCACTGAGAATTTTCACGGGCCTGAGTAGACAGTGTAGGCAGTTGGCAAACGTATGACCATGGGTATTCGCCAAGCATGCAGAAAAATACATTGGCTTAAAACATGTTAGCTTAGCAGGAAACTGGCAGGAAGAAACGAAAGAGGGCTTGTGTTTTATAGCACAAGGGGAAGGGAAAAGGGCAAGTCAAGGCTGGGGTTAATCTAACTGGACGGTCGGATGGACACCCTTGTACAATCCTAGAAATGGGGATGACTTTTCAGTGTGCAGAACTGAGACTCTTTCCTTTTGTTTTTGCAGGTAAGAAGGGGTCACTATGGAGTTCAAAGGACAGAACTCTTGCCTGGTGACCGAGACAACCTGGCCATTCAGACCCGGGGTGGCCCAGAAAAGCACGAAGTAACTGGATGGGTGCTGGTGAGTACCAAGAGCTGGCGAGGAGTTCATTTTTAGCATCAGACACACACAGAGACCTGGCAGAGGTGCCCAAAGCCCTGCCCACCTGGAGCCACCTGCCCATTCACATCTCTCTGGGACAGCCCCACCCTGGGGCTGCGGCTCCTCTTTCAGAGGGAACCAAAGGAAGAGTTGAGGTTTACAGGGATGTTTTGAAAGCAACCGATGAATTAATAGGAGCTAATTATTTTTCCTGAAGTGTTCAATGCAAAATCGTCACAGAAAACAAAATGACCCGAGCGTCATTTTACTCAATTATTCATTAATAATAACCTTATTGTATTGACCTCTGAGATTCGTGGACAGTACTTAGACCATACACTCTTATCAGTTTCCCTCAAACTTGTGTACACCTGTCCAGTTGGTAACCGAGGCATGTGCCCAGGAGCTGCCCACGACGTTTCCTAGGGCATGACTCCTCTCAGCACAAGGTGTGCAGGACTCCTGGCGGCACCTTTGTCCTACGATGCCTGGTCATCATAGGACACTTACAAAATAATGACCTAACTGAAAAGAGACCAGCAGCACGGAGGGACTGAAGGTCCTTTTCCTGTCACAGGTCTCTCCTCTAAGTAAGGAAGACGCGGGAGAATACGAGTGCCACGCGTCCAATTCCCAAGGGCAGGCTTCAGCGTCAGCAAGAATTACAGTGGTTGATGCTCTACATGAAATACCAGAGAAAAAAGGTACGTGATAAATCTCATAGCCACTTAAAAAGCGGCTAAGGCACCAGCCACATACACCTGAGCTGGTGGGTTCGAATCCAGCCAGGGCCCACCAAACGACAACGGCTGTAAGCAAAAAACAGCCGGGCATTGTGGCAGACGCCTGTAGTCCCAGCTACTTGGGAGGCGGAGGCAGGAGAATCGCTTCAGTCCAGGAGGCTGAGGTTGCTGTGAGCGGTGATGCCACAGCACTCTACCCAGGGCAACAGCTTGAGGATTTCTAAAAAAAAAAAAAAAAAAAAAAAAAAAAAGACACGTGCTTTTGCTGCACAGAGAACAGAACCAAGAGTGAAGGTATCACATGTAGCTACTAACGAAATTCTGTGGCTCAGAGCCCGTAAGGGCAGCTAAGTGCCATTGAAGGGCAGAGCACGAGTCCTAAGGAGTCTCTGGCTGGCTGGCTGGCGGGCTGGCGGTCAGTAGGACGACTTAAGACGCTTCTCCCTCTTACACATACGAGTCCATACTTGGCTGAAATGCCTTACGGATCCCATATATTTCTGTCTATGTGGCGTTTTTCCTTTGTGTTGTGACTGTTCTATTAAATTCTCATTTAAAAGGAAATGATTATGGGCAGTTCTCTTCCCTCACCTTGAGCTTTTAAAAGAAAAAGCCAGAAAGGAGAGTCTGTCGGCAGGCACTCAATTCTGTTCTGCCTGCGCTTAACTGCCACAAAGCTTCCTCCGCAGAATCCATCCTGACGTGCCCCGACAGGGTCACTTTACCTTTATACAGTTCCATTAGACTGATGTCTGAATTGGCTTATCCTTACGCCAAAAATAAGAACAAAATTTACTGTCAGCATTTGTCAAGCCTCTCCACTGTGCAGATCACTCAGCGGTGGTATGAAAGGAAATACGTGTTTGGTCAGATTCTCTTCAGCTGAAGATGCGGAATGACATGCTCTGTGGAAACAGAGCAGTAGCCAAGAGGCAAGTCGTGTTTGACTCTTGGCTCTGCCACTAATTATTCTTACGCTTTGAATTCTGAATGAGAAGGCCGAGGCAGGTAGATGCTTCAGTTCAGGAGTTCAGTTCAGGAGTTCCAGACCAGCCTGAGCAAGAGCAAGACCCCATCTCTACTAAAAATAGAAAAAAACCTAGCTGGGTGTCTTATCTTGGTGGGCACATGTAGTTCCAGCCCCTCAGGAGGCTGAGGCAGGAGGATCGCTTAAGCCTAAGAGTTTGAGGTTGCTGTGAGCTATGAAGATGCCACAGCTCTCTACCCAGAGTGACAGTGAGACTCTGTCACAAAATAAATTCTGAATGAGAGCTGGGTCACGAGGGAAAGTTCCTTAAGCATCTCTGGATCTCTACTTGGTCACTTGTGAAGTATGCTCCTACATTTCTATAATAAGTTCTACTTTTTACACGCTGACCAATACAACAAAACTGCCTTCCACAGTAAAATCCTACACGTACAGTTCAAATCCCACAGAGCATTCTAGCTTATCTTCTGTACAATTACTCGGATTTCCTTTATCATTTTAGCATCTTCATTTACTTCATCTACTTGACAATTAGAAAGTCAACCATGTCCCTGTATGTTTCTAATTGATTATCTTTTTCTTCTTTTTTAAACAGGTGAAGATGCTGAGCTATAAACATGCAGAATGTATTAGTCTGCGTAGCTGAAGTAGTCCTGGACAACTACAGGCCCTGTTCTTGCCTAATAAGTTTCTTTTACTCCAACTACTAACACTTTATATTATTCACTGGTTTTACACAAAAGCAAAATAAAAACACATGAATACTCAGGCCGGGCGCAGTGGCTGATGCCTGTAATCCTAGCACTCTGGGAGGCCAAGGCAAGTGGATTGCTTGAGCTCAGGAGTTCAAAACCAGCCTGAGCAAGGGCAAGACCCCGTCTCTAAAAACAGCCGGGCGTTGTGGCGGGCACCTGTAGTCCCAGCTACTTGGGAGGCTGGGGTAAGAGGATCACTTGAGCCCAAGAGTTTGAGGTTGCTGTGACGCCATAGCCCTCTTATCTAGGGCAACTGAGTGAGACTCTGTCTCAAAAAAAAAGAAAAACAAAAACGAAAAACCACATGAAGACTATCTACAAAAATTTATTGTCAATTTACGAAGAAAAGCATGCATGTCATTAAATAAAACAAGTAAAATGCTTTTTTATTGCAATGCCGTACGTTATTTGTCACTCTTGAAAAAGCCATCACAGAAACAAGACACAAAGTTATTTACAAGATTCTCATTTTTAAACAGCTAAACACTCATCATTCGAGGGGCAATACTCATAGACATGAGCTCTTGAAACAACAGTTTGCATGCATAAGGCATTCGCACCAAAGAAATCTGAAAAGAAAAAAAACAGTGATTCAGAACTGTTTCAAAGTAACCCCAGAAAAAGATAAAAGATACAGTATTGCAGATGACATATACATGGACTGGGAACACTCAGCTTATCTGGCTCTTTCCCCTAACAAGCTTTGGTGTTTTACCCTTTCTGCCAGACACAGTCACCCTCAATTAAAACATTTAATAAAGACTTGTTTAAAATTCCTTGTATAAGTCTTTACTTCCAAAAAATGAACAGCTTAGAGAAATTACCACACTAAACTTAAAACTAGTTTTTAGAAAAATCAGATTACCTTTTCCCCCAGTTAAAACTAAAAACCTTACAGAGGCATGCTATCAAAATTGTGAAAGTGCTTATCTGTCCTGCCCTACGAAATCTGCCTGGATAACTAGACTGATACCGTTACATTTTCAACAATGAATAAATAAATAAATAATAAATGAATAAAGTCCACACACACCTGGGTTTTATTGCGGCAGCCCCTGCACTCATATGTGTGGGTCCTGGTGTTGGCAATCGCCATTATTCCACACAGATTGCAAACATGAACCTGATAGGGATCCGATGCCTCAAACAACCTTTCCCTTAGAAACTGGGCTGCTCCATGGGCAATCTGACAGTCTCGTTCCATTTCTCCAAAACGCAGGCCACCATCACTGTTAAGGGAAAAACAACATTATTCTGCACTTATTTTTTATTGTAAACACACCCTAATGACAAAGGCTTAGAATGATTTTAGTACAGGAGAACTAGGCTCTATGGTTTGTGCCCTTGCACTTGATCTCTTCTGGTGGGGAGGGGAGAATCCACCAACTACCTGAAGTGCACTGGAAGGTCCCCAAATGGAGCAGGTACCTTAGATTCTCAAGTACAGCACGTGATTCCCATAACGTACAATGAAGTACAGAGTAGAGGCTCATCATGCTACTGTTTAACTTTCTAGAACTCTACACTCAAAATTGAATAGTAAAGTCAACTTAAAGCAGCTTCTCGATGGATGAGGGACAGGCGCAGGGACACCATACTCCCCCTACGTCTGTCTCTGCAGGTGTCTGACGATTTCCACACCAAAGGCTGAATGAGAACAATGATGGCGGTCCTGCTCTCTCACCGAGATCTCCCCTCCATGGGCTGTCTATTCAGGATCTGAATAGGTCCTCTAGCCCGAGAATGAATCTTGTCATCCACCATATGCTTCAAACGCTGGTAATAAGTGGGGCCAATAAAAATCTGCGAAGTGATTTTTCGACCCGTGAACCCATTGTACAGGACCTGAAACAGACACAGATTTTGAAGCACAGGCCTAAAAATTAAACATCATCAAAGAAGCTGTATACATAAACTACCTAATTCCATTTACATAAAATAAAACAGACAAAACTAAGCTACAATGTTACCGGTCAAGAGAGTAGGTAGCGTGGGGTGGGAGTGGGGGGTAAGGCAGTGAATGGAAGGAGCTTCTAGGCATGAAAGGGTTTTGGTAATTTTCATTTCCAGATCTTGGTGCTGGTCACACAAGTGAGCTCAATCTGGGAAGTTCATCAAGCTATATATATTTAGGGTATGTACACATACCGGATGTAGCTATTAGCCTTCAAAAAAAGGTTTTATCTTTTTACGAATAAAACTACACATGTACAAGAAATAACACATGTCACAAATTTCTACTGAAAGAGCAAATATACCTCATTTCCTCTGAGATGGTAGCCATAATCAGATAAAAGATTAGAAATCTTCTGCACATTAACAGCATCATTGAATGGAGTGGCATCACCAATTTCACCCTTATTAGCAGATACCTTAAAAAAAAAAAATCTTTAAAAATGCTGCTTCATTCTGTCTCCCCTTAAAAGTCATTTATCAATAAAAATACATCTGAGAAAAAATCCGTTCTATAAAGCAGAAGGTTTTGAACTTTAAATCTATGTTATAGAAAGGTGTATGTCAAGGTTCACTTTATCACCTTACACAAAATATGTATAACAAATTAATCTTCATAAAAAGGAAAACTTCGTGCACAAAGAAATAGAAATTTATCCATGGGATCAGGTACAAAAAAGATTCCAAATGTTTCTGATGATTCAAAGAAAATAACATTTTAATGCCCTAAACCCTAGCTACTGCCTTTCTACCTTATCGCAATTTAAAAATAGAAAACATCCACTGAAAGATGCATGCACTGCTGATAATACAGCTGTAAAATTACTAAACTCACAGTGAACTCACCACCAATGAATCAACTCCACACAGGGATAACCATGTATGTCTCTAGAGACTAGATGTAGTATATCTTACACAAGCAGGAAAATAAGTATCACACTAGCTTTTTATAAAGCACTCTGGCTCAAATATGAGAGAAATCATCAATCGGTTTGGAAGAAACATCAATTTGGAACCTACATTTATTTATTTTTTTCTTTTTCTTTTCTTCTCCCTCATAGCCAGGGAAGGAATCTATACTTTTAAAGAAAATCTCTCACCTTCCCTTGAAGACATTCAATCAAGTGACCAATAGTCATACGAGAGGGGATGGCGTGGGGATTTATGATGATATCAGGCGTGATACCTTCACAGGTGAAAGGCATATCCTGTGAAGAAAATATTGAAAAGATTTAACAATACTTAAATATCTTACTCTTAGCTATAACAAAAGAATGGACACCCCCCCCAAAACTGAATTTTTTATGTCTTAAATTATGTTCAACAGGGCATGTGTTCCTATACTTACTCAACACTAGATTAAAAAGTCAATCCTTTACCATGTTTGGGCTCTAAGTTAAAGCTAATTTTGATTTAATGAAACATTCAACAAGACCTTGGGCTGGGGAGGCAGAGATTAGGTACCTACCTCTTGTCTGTATTGAATACCACAAGTACCCTTCTGACCATGTCGACTAGCAAATTTGTCTCCAATCTGTGGGATTCTAACAGAGCGTACCTGAATTCATACACAAATAGATTAATTAAACAGATGTGGTTTACTTCCTATAACTAGCTATAGAGACAAAGCTATACTCACCCTTATTTTACAAAATTTATATCCTTCCTGGTTGAGCGTTACCATAACCTGATCCACAATACCCGTCTCGCTGGTTCTGAGGAAAGTGCTACAGTCTCTCTTGGTATAGCGTCTGTTGGTGCTCTCCAGTTCATCTTCATTTTCAGGCAAGGTGACTGTCTTGCCTATAATAACATCATCTCCTGATACACGCACCCCTGGAGCTATCAAACCATCATCATCCAGCTTGTCATAAATGGCATGCCTCATGCCTGTGAAGAGAGAGCATTTTCTGAAATTCTACATAGAAAAGCATTTAAAATGTCACATAATCCCCCAACAAAGGTTAAAAATCGTGTACATGAATCAAGTCCAAATTAGAAGTCACAGAAATCTCTAATACCATGAATCATGTTAACTAATAATTCAAAGCCTTTTTCTAAATATTATAAACTATTCTGAACTCTATAATACCACAGTCTAAACAAAGTCTATAAAGAAAAAGAACCTTGGACTGAGCAGTGGAAAAGTAGATTCTCCCATGACAGACATTTGCTGACTGACTCTTTTTTTTTGAGACAGAGTCTAACTCTGTAGCCCTGGGTAGAGTGCCATGGTGTCTTAGCTCATAGCCAACTTCAAACTCTCGGGGCCCTAGCAATCCTCTTGCCTCAGCCTCTCAAGTAGCTGGGACTACAGGCACCCACCACAACGGCCGACTAATTTTTCTATTTTTAGCAGAAACAGGCTCCAACTCTTGCTCAGGCCGGTCTCAAACTCCTGAGCTCAAGCAATCCACCCACCTTGGCCTCCCAGAGTGCTGGGATTATAGGCATGAGCCACAGCGCCAGTTGCAGAGTGACTTTGGATAAGTGTGTTGAAGTCTTCTAATCTCTATACTACACCAGAAAGAGTATTTATGCCCTCTGCACACAACCTCCCACAGAAATTGTGAATTTCATTTTGTGCAATCTTAACTCCACTGGACATCACTTCACTACTACCTAGAACCACCCAATGGAAATGGGATAACAAGTAGACACGTAACAAAACAAAACACACTTCACTTCATGCAATGCTATTAGGAGCCAAAATTATAGCAGAGATACTCCATTTCCCTGGGCATTCCATCCAGCCCATTGTACAAGTCGTTTTAAAATGTCTGTGAAAATAAATAACAACTAGAAAGTTAAGTTGAGTTTTCTAGATGAAATAACAAATCGCTAATATCCTCTCATTATTTATTTTTTACAAATGGTTACAAATATTGTGGCTACAAATATTGTGGCTGAAAAAATATTATGAACACACCTCAGTTTGGGGGCAAAGGGAGAGTTCCCATACAGAAGCAGCGTCTGATGGACCAACACAAGCACAGCACAGTGAGAACAGACTGTGAGGTGTGGTCCATGAAATGACGAGACCTCTCTTATTTCCTAAATTTCCTCTTCGATGCAGGAGCTCCTAGGAGGGGGCTCTACAGAAACCCCACTCCCACGTACAAAGGCTTTCTGCAAATACACACACCTTCTTAAATGTGGACTCTAAGAATGACATGAAAATATACTTGGTCACTGTGGGAAAAAACAAGAGAGGGACCAAGGGACACAATCTAGCAAAATTCCTTAGGAAAACCACAGCGAGTTAACTGAATTACAAAATTTAATATCAGTGTCACTCACCCTGGCATGTTTCACGTGTAGGTTTCTCAAAAACTTCTTCTTGATCAAAGCCTTTTTTAGACTCCTGTTCTTTGTATGAGCGATAGAAAACAGACCTAGAAACACATAGTTCTAAAGGTAACTTTCATTTTCTTTTTTAAAAGAGGGTTAGGATATGCCAATAATCTTAATTGGTATTTGGGAGACAATTCCAACCATAAATCTGGGACACGAGTAACTATGATCAAAGCTAAATCCCAAATGTAATCACACGCACCACTCATGTAGTATTTGACTCACAGAACCACCTGGAATTATATGTGAGAAAAGGAAGAACGCAAGGTCACTGAGTCCAGCTCCTACCTAATACAAGAAGAATCCCCTCCATATAACCCTGAGAAAAGGCTATTCTGGATTTATGTAACTGGAATACTTCCAGTTGTGAAGTTTTTACATTAAGCTATAATGTCCACCCTCTGGTCCTATTGCAATCCTTTGAAACTACATAGAAAAACAAAAATCCATCCCCTCCTCTAAATTCCTAGTTTTTTTATAAATAATCTTCATGTGCCATGGATAAGATCAATCTGTCAATAAAACAATCAAATTGAAGCATAATAGAAAAAAAGGGAAAAAAGAAAATGCATGATTTTAACAGTAGTTTTTTTTTTCATATATATATATATATATATATATATATAGTGGGGTTTTTTTCATTTTATATATATATATATATATATATGGTTTTTTTTTTTTTTTTTTTTTAGAGACAAAGAGTCTCACCTCATCGCCCTTGGTAGAGTGCCGTGGTGTCACAGTTCACAGCAACCTCCAGCTCCTGAGCCCAGGCAATTTTCTTACCTCAGTCTCCTGAGCAGCTGGGACCATAGGCGCCCACCACAACACCCGGCCATTCTCTTGTTGTTGCAGTTTGGCCAGGGCTAGGCCTGAACCCACCACCCTCGGTACATGGGGCCGGCACCCCACTCACTGAGCAACAGGCGCTGCCTAATAGTTATTTATAGGTTCTAAGATAGGTATATTTTTATTTCTTCTTTATGCTGCTATTTTGGGCCTTCTTAAAAGCAAATACACTTCGCATTTAAGAAGACCCAAAATAGCAGCATCTGAAAATCCTGTAATATATAAGAAGTAATATCTTCAGCTGACCATCAACCAAGCCTTCTGCTTTCTAGAACGGGCATAGTTCAATCTATTTGTAAAGAACTTATTTTGATTAAAAAACTAATATTTCCACTGTACCTGTGTTTTAACAAATTTTATAAAAAACTGACCTGAAAAAGCCTCGGTCTACAGCAGAACGATTCATGATGACAGAGTCCTCTTGATTATATCCAGTGTACGATGCGATGGCCACAATTGAGTTGATACCTGCAGTGAATTTATGAGCATCCAATTAAAGCTCATCTGAGAAATAAAGAAAATTGCCCTTTTTCAAAATCACTTTTATTCAGTCGCATTTGTCATGAATGCTTAGGTGTTTTCTACCAGGGTAAGTGGTAGAAAAAGGGTCCGTGAAGACAGCTACTCTGCTGGCTGTTTCATATGAGCAAATCCTAATAGCAGTCATTCCCAATATACCCATCCTTATAATTCTTGTAATTGTGACTACGTACATCATAGTCGTAAGTGCCTCCCAAACGAAGTTTCATGACCTTCACAGCAACCATATGCCACAAACGAGTCTTATTATTCTCATGAATCAGAAGAAAGTCATTAGTTCATGCACAATCCCACCCAAAGTTAAGGAGCAGTGGGCTGAAGTCCCAGCTCCTGTTCTCCTGATTTTTGATTTTAGATTTGAAACTGGTTCCTTCCTCCCTATGCCAGCAAGAAGATGGCATTATCTTTCCCACCACAATGATATTCTTAATTACCGATGCCAAAACTACTTTTGATAAGACCATACAAAAGTAGCAAGTATTAAAGAAGTGAGAAAAAAATGGAAAACACTGTGAAACACTAAGTTCAACATAAAAACTGTTGTTAGGCCAGGCGCGGTTGCACCCAGCTGTAATCCTGGGTTGCACCCAGCTGTAACTCTGGGAGGCTGAGCCAGCGGGTTTGCTTGAGCTCAGGAGTTCTCTGCCTGAGCAAGAGCAAGACCCCACTTCTAAAATAGCCAGGCATTGTGGCAGGGACCTTTAGTCCCAGCTACTTGGGAGGCTGAGGCAAGAGGATCACCCAAGAATTTGAGGTTGCTGTGAGCTATGATGCCACAGTACTCTACTGAGGGCAACATGAACTTTGTCTCAAAAAAAAAAAAAAGGTTGTTGAATGTCAGTGGGGTTTCAATAAACATAATTCACATATACACATTATTATATGTGACTCATCAGATTTCCCAGGAATTAAAATACACTCAATTCTAAAGCTATAGTTAACACAGTATCTTGATTTAAACATTTCAAATACAGAATAAAAATTATGACTACTGAATATAAAGGAACCAAAATCTAGAGGACTCAATATTTTGATTGTCTGAACTCTAAATTAACAGGAGTTTATATCTGCCTCCTTAAAGTGAAATTCAATCTTAAAAAACAACCACCCAGGGCGGCGCCTGTGGCTCAGTGGGAGGGCACTGGCCCCATATACTGAGGGTGGCGGGTTCAAACCCAGCCTGGGCCAAACTGCAACAAAAAATAGCCGGGCATTGTGGCAGGCACCTATAGTCCCAGCTACTCTGAAGGCTGAGGCAAGAGAATAGCCTAAGCCCGGAGCTGGAGGTTGCTGTGAGCTGAGATGCCACAGCACTCTACTGAGGGTGATAAAGTGAGACTCTGTCTCAAAAAAAAAAAACAACCACCCATCATGAGAAGACATGCCATTCATCTACCCCTTTACGTGTACAGTGGAAGGACAGTAGTTCTAGTAAGTAGAGAGGTACAGACGAGGTGTAGCCGTGACTGCTGATATATAGTGCACAGCACGGTCTCTCACCCTCCTGGGTAAGTGGGCTCAGAATTTGGCCAATGCAGCTGGTATGCAAGTCAGGACTAGAGCCAGGATGGTCAGGAGACTGGTTACATCAGTAGGTTGAACAAATAAGTACACATACGGAAGAAAAGGGGGCAGGCTCCTCACTGTCAGCAGCTGGAGTGATACAGTGCACACTATGACATTAGACTGTCATGGGGGACACTGGTGTGAACTCAAGGTCGGTACGTAGAGACACAAAGACAAAGACGTGTGTGTATGTGTGCGTACATGTATTTCCTAGCTCCGTCAGCTGAAAAGACTTAATGACAACGTTCTAAGAGCACTGAGCACACCTAGTATCTAGGTTTTAATTTGTAAATACAACCCTCCACTAAAAGGAGAAATGGGTGAATCCAGCTTAGGAGAGAGAAAGCTTAAGATGAGACAAAATTTAAGAAAAGTGCATAAAAAAAATGATAGGGACTTATCAGAATTCATTTTCAAAGTGCTCCCAATCTGGCCAAATCTGGGGCAATTTGAGCATCAAAGTGGAATTAGAAAAATCACCATTTGGCAACAACTGTCAATACTAAATAAAACTAATGGCTAAAAATAAGACAAAGAACAGGATATTTGTATCTCAAAGTATCTCCCACAAAAGATTACTTGCTAGTAAGTATAAAATAATTAAGAAGTGGAGAAACATAACAGACACCATCTAACTCACGTAATAAAAGTTAAAATCACTAGCAATGTGGCAAACAGGCCAACATGTGCTTTCTGATACATTGAGAACACGGCACCACTTCTAAACCAATACTGCCAAAAACTCAGAACCCGAATTAGCATCACGAGGAAAACAAGAGCCAACGAGACAAGCACAAAGTAACCTATCTCAACTCCTCACACAAGTCAAGGTCACATGAGACAAAAGACCAGGGACTGTTCCCAGTTAAGGAGACTAACGAAACCCCCAGCTCCTGAATCAGACCCCACCCTAGACCAACAAGGACATCAGAAGGACGACTGGACAGAACAACAGGGAACAGAAGGCAAACCTGATAAAACGCTAACTAGGAAATCTGAATACAGTTTAATGGAGTTGCTGTACTATTTCTACAACTTTTCTGTTTGTCTGGAATTATCTCAAAAGCCACCATGACGAAGGCAAGAGTACCAGCCCTGGGAGGTGGGCAGCCTCTCCTAGCCAAGTGCACCACTTCACCTCAGCACAAAAAAGGTCTTCCTTCAAATCCAATCCTTCACTCAATTTCTTTTCTTCTCTAGCCATAAAGAAACTATTCTCTAAAAGTTGAAGAAAACACAGCACGGTAAGCACAGCCCAAAGATATGAGCATCCTGTTGACAACCTAACAGATTCTGTTTTTCTGGACAAGAGTAACCCCTTGTGGAAGACTTTGAAAACAAATCATTCAAACCTATGAGAATTTGCTATCAAAATGTTCAGAGCCCTTATTATACTTAATAATTTAGAGCCACCAAAGACAAATGTTACTAATAAATAATAAATGTTACCCACATTCAAAGCCTAGATTCTGTTTTTGTCTTAAGACAGTAAGGCCACAGAACTACACCATCTCCTCTAATATCCAACGCTCTCAGGCCCTTTGGACAGCTCTGTACCACTTTACCCCCTGTCCAGTCCCCTTGAGACCTTCCTGCAAACTTGGGATTCTCCCCCTCATCTCTCCTGATTTCTCTTCCTGGTGCCTACAATTGCCTATCTCTGGCCTGCAGCTCTGGCAAGTGAGACTTCTCTCTCTCTCTGAATTCTCCCTAAGCAATTTGATAGTAATCTATAATTATCTTTTAATATATTTAAAAAAATTCTACAACTCTAGATTTGACCTTTTTTTTGCTTTTGGTAGACAGTCTATGTCACCCTCAGTAGAGTACTGTGGTATCACAGCTCACAGCAACCTCAAACTCTTGGGCTTAAGCGATTCTCTTGCTTCAGCCTCCCAAGTAGATGGGACTACAGGCACCCACCACAACGCCCGGCTATTTTTTTGTTGCAGTTGTCGTTGTTGTTTAGCATGCCCGGGCCACGTTACAACCCGCCAGCCTCAGTGTATGTAGCTGGCGCCCTACTCACTGAACTATGGCACCAAGCCCCTGCTCAAAAAGGTCAGATGGGTCTTCATTCTCAATATAAAAATCAAGCTGTTCAGGCTCGCTGCACACTCTGAGACATGCACCACTCACATATTTATACTCCAGCCTAAATTGACACCACTACCAGCTGTTCCCACAACACATGCTCTTGCTCAAATCATCTCTCAAATCCAAATACCCCTTCACTAACTTTAGTTTAAAATGCCACCTTCTCCATGAACCTGGCTCTAGACTTCTAACGGAAATCTGCTGTTTCCACAAGTCTGTGCTTCCTCCACCACGCTTTCCACGGGCCCATCTTTTAATCATGTCCATATTCCCCACAATGTAAATTCTATGAGAAGAGGCACTGTGTCATATGCACTTTTTTAACCTCTCCATGCACCCAGAAAAGTGCCGTAAGCATGGCAGGGATTAAAAAATACAGAACTAAACTGAACATACCTGCAGGCAGCTCTCTAAAGCGCAGATATTCCATAGACCTTGTAGTCACAAGGGGTTTTTGAGGATAATAGAGAACATGGGCCAACGTGTCCATACGAACATGGAAGTTGGTGATATATACCCCCATAGCCTGCTTGCCCATAGCAGACTGGTATGTGTTTCTAGGGGACTAAGGGTAGAAATGAAAAGCATTAATCAATAAAAATTTACTATCTCTACAGGAAAAAACTGACAATAAATCATAAACAAAATTGGTGAAATTCCAATTTTCTAAAAGGTAAGTGATAACCATTTAAAATAATCAACTATGGCTCTTATCAAGGAAAAAAACAGCAAGGATGTCAAATGCCGAGTCTGTAGGAGTTCACAGACTTTTCATCAAAATGCCTTTTCCCCCTCAGGAAAAGATCATAGACTAACATCCAATTTTTATTACCTGCCCAATTCTTTATACACCAGAAGATAGAACATGATACCAACCTGGTTGTGATCAGGAAAGGGAATGATGGATGCACAGACCCCGAGGATCATCGACGGGTGGATCTCGCAGTGCGTGTACGTGGAACAGTAAGCCACCTCCTTCTCCTGCAAATCATCTGGGGTCATGGCCAGCATCACTGTTTCTTCTTCCAGGGTATCAATATACTCCACAACCCCACTGGCCACAAGATCCTGCCAACTAAAAAAAATTCACTCAATTTCTCCTTTCCTGAGATATTACAACTAACTAGTCCTACTTCTTTCAAAAACAAAGTATTCAGGCGGCACCTGTGGCTCAAAGGAGTCGGACACCGGCCGCATATACCGGAGGTGGCGGGTTCAAACCCGGCCCCGGCCAAAAACTGCAAAAAAAAACCCCAAAAAAATAAAGTATTCACATATTTTACATACTGAAAAGCAAAGAGTTCCAACATAATTACGTGATTGCTAACAAGAAAAAAGGAAGTTGCTATGCTAAGCTATAAAGCATGGTCCCACAACTACTATTATGAGTTTATTTTGCACTGTTTTAAAGAAATTGTACTTATGAGGGTTAGACAGCATGTAAGTACATAGAATAATGTCTAGTAGAACAGGCACTTAACTGCTACCAGTACCTACTTGTGAAGACGACAGTATAAATTAGAGGTATTTAAAATTTGGGTTTTTTAATTTTACTTCAGATGGATATGAGGGTACAAATTTAGATTACATTATTTTAGTTATTTATGAATATGTATATGTGTATGTATATATATATGTGTGTGTGTGTGTGTGTATATATATATATATATATTATTATTTTTTTTTTTTTTTGAGACAAATTCTTGCTATGTCCCTCTCAGTAGAGTGCTGTAGCATCACAGCTCACAGCAATCTCAAACTCTTGGGCTTAAGTGATTCTCTTGCATCAGCCTCCCAAGGAGCTGGGACTCCAGGCACTGCCACAACACCCGGCTATGTTTTGGTTGTAGGTTGCCATTGTTGTTTCAGCAGGCCCAGACCAGGTTCAAACCCACCAGCCTCAGTGTATGTGTCTGGCGTCCTACCCACTGAGCTACAGGCACCGCCTATATATTCTTATCATAAAAAAACTCAAACATACATAATTTAAAAATGTTACGTTGCTCGGATGTTTTACAATAAGAATATATACATTCATAAATTATTGAAATAAAATTTAAAGCAGATTTTATTGAATTTTTTTATCATTGTATTAGTCATATAATTATCTTATATATTATTCGTTACATGCAATTTACTGTGTTTACATTACAGGTAGGCCCCGAGTTACAAACATACAACTTAGAATAGAGGATACTACCCTATATCCCCAAGTTAACAAACATCTAACATACAACTCACATTTAAGAACAGAGGCCATTACAGGTAACTGTACTGTTCCAACTTACATATAAATTTAACTTAAGAATAAATCTACACCCTAGAAAACTAATTGAAGCAAAAAAATTAATAAATAAATAAAAAGAATAAGTCTACAGACCTATCTATCTCATTTATAACCCAGGGACTGGTTGTTTATATGCCAATTTTCATTTTTATTATTAGAGTTACTACATCACAAAAACTTTTATGCTTAAGTAAAATCCTACAAGTCCCTTGTTTGATAATAAATATTTAAAAAAAACCAAATGGTACAGTTTCTTTTTAGGGCAATAAAAGTATTCTAGAATTAGGGGCAGGGCACAGTGGCTCACATCTGTAATCCTAGCACTCTGGGAGGTAGATGGATTGAGCTCACAGGTTTGAGACCATCTGTGCAAGAGCAAGACCCCACCTCTAAAAATAGCCGGGAGGCTCAAGCAGCTAAGGCGCCAGCCACATACACCGGAACTGGTGGGTTCAAATCCAGCCCGGGCCCGCCAAACGACAACGGCCACAACCAAAAAATAGTCGGGTATTGTGGCAGGCACCTGTAATCCCAGCTACTTGAGAGGAAGAGGCAGAAGAATCTCTTGAGTCCAAGAGTTGGAGGTTACTGTGAGCTGTGATGCTACAGCACTCTACCCGGGGTGACAGCTTGAGGCTCTGTCTCAAAAAAATAAAAATAAAAAATAAAAATAGCTAGGCATTGCAGCAGGCACCTATAATCCCAGCTACTTGGGAGGCTGAGGCAAGAGAATCGCTTAAGCCCAAGAATTTGAGGTTGCTGTGAGCTGTGTCGTCACGGCACTCTGTCAAGGGTGACATGAGACTCTGTCTCAAAAAAAAATAATAATAATAATAATAATAAAATAAAAATGCTTAGTTTCATGGCACACAAATTCTATCCCAATTTTTTGAACACACGTCTGTCTCATCACATGCTTTTACCTGTAGTTGTTATATTCTCTCTCTTTCAGTTGGTCAATATGTCTCTTCTTCAAAAGTAGCTTTTGTTTTTCCACAATAAGAAGTGGTCTACAAATACGGCCTGCGTCTGTATAGATACGAATCTCCCTCTCTCGAATGTCTCTGATCATAGAAACCTAGACATAAAAAGATAAAATAACTTCATGAACTTTTATTTTCTCTGTACCATTAAGGCTTCACTAAAAATACAACAAAACTTGAAGGGAGGCAATGGGAAAAATAACACAATAAGACTCCAACTAAATTTCTGGACCAATCAATTATCAAGTAAAACAGAGAAATCTTAGTTTACCATTATTCAATATAGTAAAAACTTAGGTATAATTTAAAATTTCATAAAGAAAATATTAGTAATTAAAGCGCTAAAGAACAACATCTGTTAATAATGTCATATAAGTTAATAAAAAATGAAAAAACTATCTTTTTCAGTACCACAACACCAGCATATGACAATTTCCTATTCTGGCTCTTTGCTAATTACATCTACGTCATCCTTTAGCCTTTCCATAACCAGCCCTCTGTCACTTTGCCTAGACCATGCTTTCCCAGTCACAAGCCTGAGCTCTCACACTCACTCATCAGGCAAATGGCTTACAGTCTAACCATCCACATGTGCCTACTGAGCACTTGAAATGTGGCCAATCTGAATTGAGACGTCTGCCGTGAGCATAAATTACAAAACACAGATGTGTTGTCAAATAAAATACGTTATTAAAATTATTTTCATTTGTTCCTTTTCTAATGTGACTACTAAAAAATTTTAAATTGTATGTGTAATTTACATTATATTTCTACTGGATAGCAATGGTCAAGAAAATATATTCGAGAAAATATCAAAAATATTTTAGAAAAACTAGTGCCATAAAGAACATGATAATTATTAAAAGCACTATAGAATCTGAAGTACCTATATAGAAAGAAAAAGTCAAAACATAAACAAGAATTTCCAGTGGGGGAATCAATTAAGAAATGAATTATCAGTGAGTTGAGAAACTGAAAAATAGATTAATATCCCCCCACAAAAGTAGTTTTAAAAAGTGAAGTCACACGGCTCGGCAACCGTGGCACAGTGGTTACAGTGCCAGCCACATACAAGGAGGGTAGCGGTGGCCGGTTCGAACCCACCCCGGACCAGCTAAACAACAATGACAACTGCAGCAAAAAATAGCCAGGCGCTGTGGTGGGCGCCTGTAGTCCCAGATACTTGGGAGGCTGAGGCAAGAGGATCGCGTAAGCCCAAGAGTTTGAGGTTGCTGTGAGCTGTGACGCCACGACACTCTACATAGTGAGACTCTGTCTCAAAAAAAAAAAAAAGGATTGAATTTATTTAAGAAAGAAAAAAACTAAGGTTACAAGTTTAAAAACCTAGGTAAATCATAAGAGCTTGATCAAAACCACCAAATTCTTCTCCAAAATTATACAAAAGCTAAGAAACAAAAAAAGTTCCATGATTCTAGCCACGTCTTCTCCTTAAAAAGCAATCTGAGGACAGACACTGTGAGCAAAAGTACCACAAATAGTATTCCATCCTGGGTTAAGTGTCGGGGTGTCATAGCTCACAGCAACCTCAGACTCACGAGCTCAAGCAATCCTCACCTCAGACTCCTGAGAAGCTAGACTACAGGCACCTGTCACAACACCCAACTAGTTTCTTCTATTTTTAGCAAAGGCAGGAGTCTGGGCTCTTGCTCAGGCTGGTCTTGAACTCCTTAGCTCAGGCAATCCACCCACCTCGGCTGGAGTGCTAGGCTTATAGGCATGAGCCATTACACCCGGCCCACAAATAGCATTCTAAAGTCTGAGAAGATACTGCTTTCAAATGCATTGCCCTGAATTCTTACAGAACAATCTTGATAGAATATAACCCTAATGTCTTCACAGGAAAACATAAATTGAGCTGTGCCTCCTCAAAGGCCAAACAGTATCTTCAGTTCCAACAGAAACAGCTAGCTCTTTAGTAGGTCTAAAGAGGACAGTGCACCTGACAGGTGCCACCAGGTAGAAATGAGTAAAATAAGAACTTCTGGTCATCAGAACATATAAAGGAAAAGAAAAAGTACTGAACTCCTGAAAAATACACATAATTTTTCCCTAGAGGTTCCCAACATCATTCTCTAACAGATTAAAATGCCTAGTCCAAGGACACAGAGTCCATTTATATGTTCAACCAACATTTACTCAATGTCCACCACATGTAACTCATTATGCTCAGAGCTGAAAATATAAAGTCGTATTAAGACATATTCCCTGCCTGTAAGGATCCAATAGTGTAGACTGCAAAGCAGGCAAACAAGTCAATAGTTTCCGTATGGTATAAGCATTCTGTCAGAGGTTTTAAATAAAATGTGCTACATCTAGTCACACAAATCTAAATCACAGGGATAAGCTAAGGGCCTGCAAACCAAAGCTGCCCGTACCCGCCATCTACCTTATGAACACAGTTCTGCTGGTTTACGTATTGCCTTTGGCTGTTTCTCACCACGACAGTTACATACACAGCCACACTGTATGGCAAACAAAGTCAGAAATCCTTAACGTCTAACCCTTTACAGAAGTTAGTCAGTCTTATCTAAATGAAACCAGGGGGTCAGGTAATGTGTCCTGGAAGAGATGACAGTCAATATAAATTTTACAAAGTAAGATTTATCTAAAAGAAGTAAGAAGCCACAGGAACCAGGGAGCACAGACATTCCAGGTTGAGGGAACAGGCCCACAGGAAGGTACAGAGATCTAAGCTAAGAAAGACTGTCACCAAAAAAATACAAACAAAAATCATTAACAGATTTCTCAATCACAGAAAGTACAGCCAACTTTGCTTCTTGGGCTCTTAGCCTTGCATGCCCTCAAGTGAATCATTCTGTTCCTGTCTTCAGCAATAAATACGCCTCGGTCAAAAGCCAGGGCCCACATCTACAGAAGGCCTGGAGCAATCAAACTCTCCTCTCTGCTTTGCTAGGTATAAAAAAGGCCACTACTGGCTAAGTGTGTTTTAGTTTCTCTCCAAACAGGCTTTCACACAGACTGGCCCCAAGCTGTAGATTTGGTAGAATCAACAGCCTGAGCCCTATTTGAGGCATAAAGCTCAAATTATATGTTAAAAAAAAATTTTTTTTAAAACCATCCTAACCTCAAAATATTTCAATTTATCCACCAAAATACAAGAGAATCTATTAGAGGCATGTCACAAATGAATGAGTAAAGGAATAAATCAAAGACAATTATTCCCTTTAAAGATTCGCAGCTTCATAAAAAGTACCCACAAGTGTGGGGAAGGGAAGGGAGGGGGAAAGATGTGTGGACGGAGGATGACTGGTGGGACCACACCTACGGTGTATCTTCCAAGGGAACATGTGAAATCTACTAAGTATAGAATATAATGTCTTACCACAATAACTAAGAAAATGCGGTGAAGGCTATGTTAACCAGTTTGATGAAAGTATTTCAAATTGTATATAAAACCAGCACACTGTATCCCATAATTGCATTAATGTACACAGCTATGATTTAATAAAAAATATATACATAATTTGAGTTCTAAAATATAATTTAATAATTTAAATCTCACATCAAAAATTTTAAGAGCATATATCTGAAGATTAAAGCAAACAACTGCTTATAATTAAACTTAAGTTAAAACATCACCTACACTTCTGACAATATACTTTACAATTTAAGGAAATCCAGTTCACAGAAAGATGCCAAAGCAAAGATAACTTTCACTAGTCTTATGCCTCCTCTTGGCTAATTAAAGATTCTTACTTCAGACACAATGATGTCCATCTGACGCCGCAGTTTCCTTAGGGTGTTCATAAGCTGTTCAGGATCTTTATGTATTCCAACCCAGCAGCCATTAACAAAAATCTTAGTTGCACTAAAATAAAAAATAAAAGTATTTTGCACTTAGCAATTCTGTACTAAGCTATACCTAAAGATTAACATCTGTTTAAAAAGAAAACAGCATCTATACACACTCAGCAATAGCTGCAGGAGAAATTTCTTCTAAATTTTCCATACTCCATTCTTCTAAAAATTCCAGAATTGGAGATGGTTGAGATCCGACTGAAATATAAGCCATCAGGGCTAAATTCTTCACAAGTCCTACAGCATGGCCCTAAGAAATAAACCAAGTATTACACATACTGGTTTTACATGCTTATCAAAATTCTTTTCCATAAACATTTTTCCTTCAATTGGATTTCAAGATTTACTTTCTCTAAGAACAAAATCATAAATATCTTAGTTCTAAACCACTCTGCATAACAAAAACCTACATCTAAAAATTATGCCCACATAATAACTAAGACTTTCTGCCCTGAACATGAATTATTTTTATTTTTAAATTTTGTTGATTTTAAGAATAAAGGTCCGCCTGTGTTGCCCAGGCTGTTCCTGAATTCTTGGGCTCAATGCAATCCTCCCACCTCAGCCTTCCAAGTAGCTGGAACTACAGCCGCACACCACCATGCTATTTTTTTTAATCCCCCTGAAGGTAAATCCTAGCACATTACCTCGGGGGTCTCAGCAGGACACACCATTCCCCACAGGGTATTATGCAGCTGTCTGGGTTTTGCTAGCTTCCCATCCCTACCAATGGGAGAATTCAAACGGCGCAGGTGAGAAAGAGTAGATGCAAAAGTCAGGCGGTTTAATACCTAGGAAAAAAAGAGCAAATCTTTACAGTGTGAGCATGTCTGTGATTTACACTACCACACTAAGGCAAGGTCATACTGTTACATATAATCCACTGAGTCTCAGACTGTACCTGCCCCTCTTTTCTCTATCCCTCCCTGGATGAGGCTACTCACCCCATAACTTAACTGCTCCTTAGTGCAGGGATGGGAAATACCTGTGTGATGTGCACTTCTGACAAATGACATACACATTTTGCTTATGGTCTGTCTTCAAATACTAAGACAGCAGGGATGTTTAGAAATTGTTTATTCTCAGTCGTATCCCAACACCTACAACAGTGCTTGGCTTACACTAGGTACTCAGAAGTGTTAAATCAAAAGCTACCAACTGGAGCACCGCTGACCACAGCAGACATCACAAATCTATCTCAGTACTTTTTCCAGGCTCAGATCTCTAAAGCCAACAAAGAAATTCAAATACCTATTACCAATACTTTCAGGATATTAAGCAGATAATATTAATAAGTAAGGTAATACTTACAGCAGGCAACTCAAGCTAGTAATATTAACAAATCACCATCTCCCCAACCCTAAAACTACCCAAACCTCCTACTACTTCTTCATAAGTCTTCTGTCATTGTTAATTTCATCACCCTTCCCTTGATCACCCACTCCAGAAATCTCAAAGCCATCTTTGTCTCTGAGCTCTTCCTTTCACATATCAATAAACACATCCTAGCAATTCTACTTTCAAATTTTCTAAAAAATCTAGCCTCACCCTTCCCAATATCACAGCAATAGACCAGTTCCTTACTCATCTGTGCTACCACCATCACCTCATAGGTCCCTTCCAATCTACCCTCTTCAGTCACCAGGATTCTTAAAATACAAATACACCCACGTCACTCACCCACTTAAAAAACACTGAACAGACAGCCCCACTGACTACAAAAGACCATGACATTCAAATCCTTCCCTGTGAAGTCCCAAATGACCTTCCCCTGCCCGCCTCTAGGCCTACACTCCTGTGCACCTTCTCACCTGCCACACAAGGGACTGCACTTCACTCTGTAACCCGGAGAGCAGCTTGAGGAGCTGGGACAGTATCACATTCTCACAAGTGAACTGGTGTAACCAACACCAAGTATACAGAAACCTCTATAAAGCCATCTGACCCACCTCAAGTTCAAGGAAGAACTGCTCTCTTTTCCGTAATCTATGAAGTTTCCAACATTTAACTTGTCAATCACAAAGTCTTATGAAACTTCCTTCCTAAAATTCCTCAAATTTGACTACATTTCTCCATCTCTAGAAAGCTGCTCCAGCCCAAGCCCTAATTACTTCTCACACAGACTGATGCAACAACCTCCCTGTCACCAACCTTGGCCTTCTCAAGCCTTTTCTCCACATAACAATTGCTATGAATCTCTCAAAAATACAAGATGACTGTGTCTCCCCTCTATGAGCTACTCCCATCTTCCCAAGCTCCCGCTTTGATCTGAAAATCCTGAGCTGCCCTAGCTCCCCTGACTACACCTAATCTTCACTGCTGCCATCCCTTTGTACAGGTCTTAGGAAGCTTTCTGGCATTTTCCTATGAGCTACTCGCTCTACCCTCCTTCTCAACTTGGGCTATTTCTCAATTGCTCTTCAAGTTTCAGATCAGGTTGCATCTCAAAAAAAAGACTTCTTTCCACCCTCTCAGACCGTGCTAACCTCCTTTGCCCAGCATTGCACACTGTAGCTGCGCACATCTCAATTATAAATCTTACTGTACCATGCTGTAATTATCTGTTCACATCTACCTACAAATACAGACTGTACAGACTGTCAACGACTGAAGATCGGGGTCCTGTTTTATTCATCTTTGCACTGCTAAAGTCAGGCACAGTGTCCGGAACATCGTTAAGTCCCAATAACGATTACCTGAACTGAATTTATGGCATTTATCATAAAACAGTGGAGGGTCTAGCAAACTATGCATGAATGAATCTGTTTCCTGTGCTAGGTATCAATGTGCTCTTGGAAGGTGGGGACAGAATCTCATTTATGTTTGTGAATTCAGGATCACAAACAGCAAGTATACCCAATAACACTTCACTGAATTAAAGGAACTGAAAATTTGAATTTGCTATGGGCAGCCTCCCAAAATTTTGGAGAGCATCTAGGTTTCTAGGAATCAGGAGCTTGAAGTCCATGTCTGAATGTCAAATCAACTGAGTGATACTGGCTGTGGGCTAGTTTAAACTAAGAAAGGAAAGGAAGATTCCCCCCAACATTCCATAAAGCTGTATGTGCACACTACAGGTTTTTAATCTTATATGAAAACCAAATACAAAAATAAAAAAATTAAAATGACTCATGAGACATTTTTTAGAAAGCTTCCCACATTACTCCATCTGAGAATGGCTACTGCAGTCACTGTGCATACAACATGTCAACATACAGAGATCAGTATGAGAAGCACTACATTTTCCAACAAAGGAAAGAAAGCCCATTTATTCTCTGGGTTAGTTCTCATAGGAAGCTTTTAAGACATGAAAATTTAACTAACATGGACTGTCTCAGCTCCCAAACAGCTACTTTATTATCTTGAGTTTCTAAACTGCAAGCCAAAAACTAAGTGTCTCTCACTAATGCTAATAACTAATTTAAGAAAAATTTCATTTTCGTAATTCAAAATCCCCCAGTGATTTTACATTTGACCAGGAAAAAAAAAAGGCAAAATAATTTACATTTGATGAATGAAGGAATCTACTAGTCCCGTAATATTTTCCCTATCATGACTGCAATCACAGGTGAAGCTGAAGCCTTACCTGCGATACTCCAGCCCTGGCTTGATGAGCTTTCTTCTGGTCACCCCAGTTTCCAGTAGCTAAAGAGTATTTTAGGCCATCAGATATAATCCTTGTTTTGATTGCCAACTCCAAGTTAAAATCTTTTCCTCGATCAATAAACTTCTGTGCATAGATTCGCACTTCTTTAAGCAAATTCTTAAACATACTGACAAATAAAATGGCAATGATTTAGTAATGTGACCGTCTACAATGTGCATTCTCAACAGAAACAACATTGCAAAAAGCAGCGTAAGGGAGCAAAAATGGCACAGCAAAAGCTTCTGCTAGGAAAAAATATCAAAGAGGCTCCTCAGTGGGACAGTAACAAAAAAAGGTTGAGAAATACTCATCTACAACACACTAAATAACAAAATATGTGCAAAACATCGCCACTATTAGCCTTTGTATTATCTACATATTTTCTTTTTACAAGTAACTTTTTTCAAATTATAAAAGTATTTTACTACAGAAAATATGGAAAATAAAAAAAATCAAGAATAAAACAGAAATCACACAGAACTCCAATACTGTAATAATCACTGCTAATATTTTTATATATTTTCCTCTAGCTTTTGTGTATGTTTGTTGACAAAACATAAAAGCAGAACTAAGAATTCCACATGTGTTTAGTAAATGTTAGCAAAAAAGGAAACATTATTCTAGTATTAGCACTAAGAAAATCAAGGCAATATTCAGTTTTCTCAAACATCTCATAAAGCTACCAAAGGAAAAAAAAACAAGTAATAAAATGTCCTCATGTTTCCTAGACATGAACTACAACTAAATCTGGGCAAACAGCAAAGACAAAGTAGCTAACTTTTTAAGTACTGATGTGGACAGAAAATAGTTCAGGCCCCTCCAGCGCAGCAACCAATCTAAAGTGAAATCTCCTTACTTTAATGATCTCATTCTTTAATTCCTTACCCTCTAAATAAGAATGCAAGCACAGGTCCAGTAAGATCCAGTCTATAGTGAAATCTCCTTACTTTAATGATCTCAATCTTTAATTCCTTACCCTCTAAATAAGAATGCAAGCAGAGGCCCAGTAAGATCCAGCCTAAAGTGAAATCTCCTTACTTTAATGATCTCATTCTTTAATTCCTTACCCTCTAAATAAGAAGGCAAGCAGAGGCCCAGTAAGATCCAGTCTAAAGTGAAATCTCATTACTTTAATGATCTCATTCTTTAATTCCTTACCCTCTAAATAAGAATGCAAGCAGAGGCCCAGCAAGATCCAGTCTTTTGTTTCCATAATGATCTCTGTCATCCAGCTCTCTTCTACCCAGAGCTGCCAGAAGTAACCTATGAACCATATACCTGAAAGAAGAAAATAAAAACACACAAGAAAGAACAGGTTTGGGCTACTTTTTATTTGTATATTAAAAACATCATTTTTGACATTTTTAGCTTTAAGAAAAAAACTTTATCTCAGTTCTATCTTAGGAAAGAAGTCAAAACAATGAAATTTAACATACCCCAAGAAATAGGCTTTTTTGGTCTCACAAAAATCGCTGACACCTACGTGAGGGAGCATTTCCTTCTGCAAGACTTCTTTTGCATATTTAATTCTTTTCTCTTTAGTAACACCAGGCTTTGCCCCTCTTGAACCAATGAAATTTAGCGCAACATTCTGTTCTTGGATGACAAAAGCTTCATCAAGAGAAGGTTTAACCTAACAGATAATTTAAATAAAAGTTATTTTCCAATTTATGTTTTCACTTTGAGTCACATGTCATCTAATTTATAACATGACAAGTATCCTTATGAACCTAATTAAATATGTGAGTACTTTTATTAAGTCAAAGACACTAGAGATCTCTAACAAAACCCACCCATCTACTTTAGAAAGTACCAATTCTACTTTCTAAGAAAAGATAAATAATTCCATTATTTTAAAAAAGTACTGCAGTATATTTCTCTTTGCTGTTTACATATGACCAATGGCAAAAAGAAGTTCCTTCTACGTATCTAAAATCAATTTAGAGAAATTTCATAGGCAAATCATAATCTACTGAGCTATAAATGAATAAATTTATATTATTCAGATTTTGTTTTCAGTTTTGGCATTAAAATTTTTTAACCTATAAATAAAACAACTCAATATTTTCTAAAGCAGACTATTTAATTTATTTATTTGTTTTTTCTATTAAGGCAGAGGCTCACTCAACTCCCCATTATCAGTAATGGGACAAAGATATCGTACGACTCTTGATAAGATGCCCTGGGAAGCACAAAAGATTACTTCTGTATTTCTCTTGCCAAAAAAAAAGTGCAAAAGTTGGATCTATTCATTAAGAAATAGCTGAAAAACCCAAATTGCTGGAACTTCTAAAAAATGAATGCCCAATCCTCTCTAAAAATTTTAAAGACTGGGGTGGTGCCTGTAGCTCAAAGGGGTAGGGCGCTGGTCCCATATGTTGAAGGTGGCAGGTTCAAACCCAGCCCTGGCCAAAAATTAAAAAAAAAAAAAAAAAAAAAAATTTTAAGACAAAAAAGGCTAAAAGACTAAAAAGACATAAAAACAAAATGCAATGTATGATTCTGAGTAAGATTCTGATTCTGAATAAGATCTATACAATATATTGTATATTGTATCCTAAAAAAATTAGGATACAATACAACAAGTGTATAAGATCTATACACTTGTTGTATTGTATCCTAATTTTTTTATTTTAATAATTATTCTATGATTATGTAAGTGAATGTCCTGGCTCTTAGAAAATAAATACCAAAGTACTTAGGAATAAAGGGGCAGGACACCTGAGATCTCAAACGCTCCAAAAATAATAACATGTATCTATAGAAACAAAGAATAATAAGGCAAAAAATGTGGCAAAATTAACAACTGGTCAATTGGATGGAAGATCTCACAAAAGTTCTCTATGCTATTCTTGCAGCTTGTTAGTTTGAAATTATTTCAAAAAGTTGTTTTAAAAAGAGATATCAGCTACTCCCTTCCCCTCTTACTAAGCTGCACCAGGCTGGTGTGCTGTTACCACTTCCTTGCCCTGATTCTCCTCGCTGCTGGCACTGAACTCTGGCTGCCGCTTCCTTTCATTCCTATTTCACACAGATATGTGAGGAGAGGGGCCCAGGCAGCAGGAGATCTTTGACACCTAACTTGCTCTTCAGAGCGGCTTTGTTCATGTTAAGGTTAGCAACAGTCAGCAAGCCTAAGTCTCCTATAATAAAAACACCATTTTTCTTTCACATTACCATTTCCATCATCTCTGGATCTTCAAAATCATAAATAATATGCTCTAAAATATCTCTGTCAGACACAAAACCTAATGCTCTGAAAACAATAATGATGGGAACTTCTTGCTTGATATATGGTAGAGTTGCCACAATGCGCTGACCAATAGCACTCTTCTTTGCACCCTACAAAAATAAATTATTATTAGAACCTAAATATACATAAGCTCACAGTAGTGTAAAAGCATCAAGAAAACCATTTAATACATGTGTATACTCACTGTACATATTTCAAAAAAGCACACCTCCCCTCATCCGAGGGACCATCTCGGGGTGCTTTTCAAAACCACTATAAAGCAGTCGTTCACTAATTTTACAGACAGGCTGGTCATTAGGATGTGAGAACTTGCATTCTCTTCTATCTGCCTGCCAAGATTCTCTCAGAATTACCGGATACTGTTACTTCAAAATGGCTGCAAAAAAATACGAATATTGATTCCTCACCCTCCCCCCACCCACCCTCACCCCTGGGAGAACAGAAAAAGAAAAAAAAAAACTCTGGAAGAAGGAAATTTATAGTCATTCTTGATTTCTCAGTTTTAATCATATTTCTCTGCTTCAAATGCCTAACACATAACACTAATAATACACTCCAGAAAAGCTTCCTTGGACCAAGAATGAAGTCTGATAAATTACAAAGGCACAGAGGAATAAACCCAACCCCACCATGCCCAGGGCATACCTGTCCTCCTCTCGCCAGCATGCTAACCCATATGGTACTGGTGGGTCGGGAAGAATTCTCCAGACATGATCTGCACTCTCCTGTGTAGGCATACTTAGAATCCTTCTTGGCAAACACATAAACGGTGTTTGTTGCCATTTTCTCTTGAGCGATCAGAACCTGTATGAACAATACCAAAGTTACAGCCACAAAGTCCAAAGGTCATTAAAGCAGAAAGAAGAGGATAAATCTGCATCTTAATTTAATCTGATCATGAAGTCTCATTGAAACATTATTTCTTGACTTTTACAAACTCCATTTTGCATTCTCCCCCATCCCACTGCCCAACTCCCCAGCTGCAAAAAGCAAACAAACTAATCCATTTTGCAAAAATACTTCGTAGAATAATAAAATTTCCAGTGCATCTTACAGACAGCTGAAATAAAGCTTTGGCTTATACAAATTTGCCTATTATATCCTAGCTGCCACTTCTATGTTACCCTGCAAGAAACTTTACTTTTTAATTTCAACTTTAATTAGTTAAATTTTAAATATCATATTGAAATTCTGTTTGTTTTTTGTTTTTTTTTTTTGAGGCAGTCTTACTTTATTGCCCTTGATAGAGTGCAGTGGCATCATAGCTCACAGCAACCTCCAACTCTTGGGCTTAAGCAATTCTCTTGCCTCAGCCTCCCGAGTAGCTGGATCTACAGGCGCCTGCCACAATGCCCAGCTATTTTTCAAGACGGGGTCTCGCTCTTGCTCAGGCTGGTCTTGAACCCACGAGTTTAGGAAGTCTATCCGGCTTGGCATCCCAGAAGGATTACAAGCATGAGCCACCACACCCGGCCTTTGTAATTCTTTTTTAATAGACATGGTCTCACTCTGTTGCTGAGTGCAATGGCCCAATCACAGTTCACTGTAACCTTGAATTCCTGGGCTTAGGAGATCCTCCTGCCTCACACACTTAACTAGCTGGGATTATAAATATGTGCCACCAGGCCTGGCTATTTTTTTTTATTTTTTATAGAGACAAGGTCTCACTGTTTCTAGGCTAGTCCTGAATTCCTGGCTTCAAATAATCCTCCTATCTCTGCCACCCAAACAGCTGGGATTATAGGTGGGAGCCACCATATCTAACCAAATAGGTAATTTTTTTTTATTTTTTATTTTTTTTGAGACTGAGCCTAAAGCTATCGCCCTTGGTAGAATGCCATGGCATCACTGCTCATGGCAACCTCCAACTCCTGGGCTTACGCAATTCTCTTGCCTCAGCCTCCCAAATAGCTGGGACTACAGGCACCCACCACAACACCCAGCTATTTTTTGGTTGTAGTTGTCATTGTTGTTTTGGCAGGCCCGGGCTGGATTTGAACCTGCCAGCTCTGATGTATGTGTCTGGCGCCTTAGCTACTTGAGCTACGTAATTTTTTTTTTTTTTTTAATTAATGTTACTATACCTTTTCTGATCCATTTATAATGAAATAGCCACCAGGATCCAAAGGGCATTCATTTAACTCACAAAGATCACGATCTGTTAAGCCATTTAATAAGCAGTAAGTTGACCGCAACATAATTGGAATTTTTCCTATAAAAGTTTTCTGATGCTGAGTCTGAAGTTGTTCTTCACCTTCCTTAATGACTGTTTTTGTTATATCAACATAGAGTGGAGCAGAATACCTTTGAAAATAAAAGTAGACCACAGTTAAGCAATGATAGGGTGTTTGCTAAAACAAATCCTCCACTGGTCAAAATTACATTTTCTGAATTCTATTTCAGTATCAGCTACGGACAAGGTAAATTTCTTTCTTACGTAAGATTTCTTAATCTGGCTTCATTTGGCATCATTGGGGAAGGAGCACCATCTCTTTCCCAATGGGTAGGCTTGGAGAGGTAAATCTGTTCAAACTTCAGCAAATATCTGGGCTGAAATTAAACAAAAAGCATGAAAAGAGTAAATAATTTTTTTAATAATGTTTTCAATAGAAGAAGCTCTATAAATTGGCAAAATCAATCCATTTTACTGATAAAGGGAACTCTCTTTTCTTTTTTTTGTTTTTTTTTTTGTTTTTTTGAGTAGAAGGACAAGAGGAAAACGGCCAACCACCTCAAGATCCAAATTCCCACTTTTGAGCAGAAGCACAGAGCTTTTAAAGGTTTTGATCCTGACATGGGAACTTTCCAAAATCAATATCCACATTCATAGAATATCAAGTGTTTTTACCTATCACTTTCTTAAGGCAGAAGACAAAAAGAGACTTAATGTGCTGTAAGTAAATAAAAGATTGATGCATCGTGTGCTCTCGAGCTGACTGATCAAACCGTCAAAATGCATTTTATTAATGTGCATGTAGCCTCACGTGCCTTCTCCCGGTTAGGGTCAGAAGCATAAAGTGGCTAGCAAACAAAGACAAGACAACTATTCCAGACAATCAGAACTGCGCTCCAATCTAATCAATAGAACATTACAGATAAGCCCAACCATTCTATACAACAGACCGAGAGCTTCTAATCTGGCTAAATAAGATCCATGAGAACAATATTTCAGAGATGAATGGATAATGGATTTCTCTCTAAATCAAATCTCAGAGAAGAAAATAGGACTATGCAGCCCCTTACGGGCAAATTACTGACCATCAAGTCTCCCAGGCTAGAGCAGGAAAAGAACAAAGAGAACAAGCAGTGACAGTGACTAGCAGTGACAGTGCACTAACCTGCATCCCCACCACCACCCTACTCTAGGACCTTGTTACCTTAGACCTATTCTGGGCTACTCTGAGATTTTATCTTCCTCGGCCTCTTTTCATTCCATGTAAACACTATTTCCAAAATAACTTTTCTAAAATAACGCTTTATGTATTAATATAGTATATTCTTTGACAATCTCTCAACAATTTCTCATTCCATCGAATGATATCCAAAGCCTTGGATAATATGGTTCCATCTTATCTTCCACTAACATCTATCAAAAACAGATAAACCAAAATCACACACTGATTATTGCCTTCCCAGATCCATCTCCAAGCATTTCTTACTGAAATGCGTAAGTACCTTTTCTCTAAGAGGAGTCCCTCCCTGCCCTTCATGGTCAGCTTAAGTCTCTACCATCCTATCCACTTAGCTCTAATAACCAACCTTTAGCAAGTGATCTCTTCACCCTGCAGTATTTACATACTAGCACTTTGAATTTGCTGTTCTATCGTTATCCTTCTTGTTATCCAAGGACCATGAAGAGAAAATGACTCAAGAATAAAAAATACTTTATGTCCCCTTTTCCAGCACAGTCCCAGAACAAAATTTTTTTTTTTTTTTTTTTTTTTGAGACAGAGCCTCAAGCTGTAGCCCTGGGTAGAGTGCTATGGCATCACAGCTCACAGCAACCTCCAGCTCCTGGGCTCAAGCAATTCTCCTGCCTCCACCTCCCAAGCAACTGGGACTACAGGTGCCCTCCACAACGCCCGGCTATTTTTTGGTTGCAGCCGTCATTGCTGTTTGGCGGGCCCTGGCTGGATTAGAACCCACCAGCTCAGGTGTATGTGGCTGGTGCCTTAGCCACTTGAGCCACAGGCGCTGAGCCTACTTTTGTTTTTTGAAGTAACCCCTCCCTTCACCTCTATTTTTGGGCTTTCCCTTCCTCCCTGTGTTTTTTCATTTTCGCTATCTCTCAAAGCCCAACATGCTCCCACAACCACCTTTTTAATTCTCTAAAGCTAGAAACAGACATTATTTTGGACTACTTACTTCCTCACGATCACTCATGTAAAACCAAATTATAAAATTATAGCTTTACCATTATTTTTAACAATGCTAAAAAACATGCAAATGTGTGAACAAAAACTATAAAGAGCTAAAAACATAGGGCGGTGCCTGTGGCTCAACGGAGTAAGGCGCCGGCCCCATATGCCAGAGGTGGCGGGTTCAAACCCAGCCCTGGCCAAAAACTGCAAAAAAAAAAAAAAGCTAAAAACAGGTGCTATGTTTAGCTGACATTCCTTTTTTATCAATTATATTTTACATGTAATATATAAAAATCAGGAGAAAACTCCCTTCAAATACTTTTTCTTTTATGATTCTTACAATGTGAAAGAAAAAAGTGGAGATCCCTAAAGCAATACGACTATTTCTGGCTCACTTCTCTTAGGTGTTTCTATCTCTGGGTCTCCTCTTCCTAACTACTAAATACCTACTGAATAAGGACTAGGGCTTTGGATTACTTACAAAAATGTGTTTCTCAATCAGTAAGAATAAATCTGGAGTTGACTGCAGAGGCTGCAGGTGCCCTGCTAAAAGCTCTTACTTTTTTTAACCTTTAAGCCAAATAAGAGAAGTACTGAAATTTCAAACCAATACTCTTCTTTACCTATGTAACTTGTTAAGAATAACCATCTCACCGGCTCCTCAACTTCCCCACTGGCATGCTGAGCTTCAGCTTGCAGGTCTATAGGCGGAGCATCTTCCACAATTCTTTGAACGGACATCTGAATAAACTCATCAAAAGAATCCAGTTGTTGTCGGACCAACCCTTTCTCATCAAAATAGGAACTGGGAAAATATTTGAGTTCATAATCAGTTACAACTCAGTGATTATTTTCTAGCTTACTTCCCCATTTTCATTATAATTCAGTTCAACAAATACCCATGAAATACCAACCGCTATGTGCCAAATACTCAAAAAGATACTATGAGATATCTTAAAAAGTAACAAGGTCAGGAGCATTTTCTTTGTAGAAATGTATTAAGTTAGAGAAAAGAAATTTAAACTTACGGGTAAAATATTCACAACACAACACAGGAACTATAAGGAAACCTTGTTTATAAATGTCCTTTACAGATGTCTACCACGCAACCTCTTTGAATCATTTATTCTAAAAAGTCTCAAGAGAGGGCTCGGTGCCCATGGCTCAGTGGTTAGGGCACTGGCCACATACACCAACGCTGGCAGGTTCGAACCTGACCCCAGCCTGCCAAACAACAACTACAACAAAAAATAGCTGAGCATTATGGCAGGTGCCTATAGTCCCAGCTATTTGGGAAGCTGAGGCAAGAGAATCGTTTAAGCCCAAGAGTTTAAGGTTACTATGAGCTGTAACAACATGGCACTCTACTCAGAGCAACATAGTGAGACTCTGTCTCAGAAAGAAAAACAAAAGTGTCAGGAGCGAAAACTAAAAAAAATAGATAATCAAAGATAACAAAAAGAACTTAAATTTCAATAAAAGGGAGGATGGTGGTAAAAAATAGGAAATGTATGAGAATATCAAGTACAGGTCAAAGATCATTAGCCCTACTTTGATTATGTTAAAAGTGAGATAAGACTAAGTCACTTAAATAAAATTGCTCAGCAAATGACAGGGATAAAAATGTAGCACAAGTGAGAGATCAAATCATGCCTATAATCCCAGCCCTTGGGAGAAGCTGAGGCAAGAAGATCCACTTAAGGCTGGGAGTTTGAGTCCAGCCTGGGCAATATAGCAAGACTCCATCTCTTCAAAAAATTTCAGAAATTTGTCAGCTGTGGTGGCATGTACCTGTAATCCCAGCTAAGGCAGAAGGACAGTTTGAGCCTAGGAGTTGGAAGCTGCACTGAGCTATGATCACACCATTACACTCTGGCCTGGGCAATAAAGTGAGATCCTGTCTCAAAAAACAGATAGATAAATATATAATAAAAGGTAACTGGCCTGTACTAAAAAGAAGGAAGAAAAGAGAGAAGGAAAGAAGGGAACTACTGTAGATTAAAGGCGACAAAAGAATAAGCCATGAAGGCTCGGCGCCTGTGGCTCAAACAGCTAAGGTGCCAACCACATACACCTGAGCTAGCCAGCTCGAATCCAGCCTGGCCCGCCAAACAACAATCACAGCTGCAACTAAAAAATAGCCGGGCATTGTGGTGAATGCCTGTAGTCCCGGCTACTTGGGTGGCGGAGGCAAGAGAATCACTTGAGCCCAGAGCAACAGCTTGAGGCTCTGTTTCAAAAAAAAAGAAAAGCCGTGAAAACTAAATCCAATATGTGATTCTAGGTTGGATCCAGGACTAGAAAAAAATATTTTTATTTTGCTATAAATAAAAATATTTATAGCAAAATAAATAACTGGCAAAAATTGGGTAATATCTGTAGATCAAATAAGATGACTGTATCAACATTAATGTAATCACCGCATAATATAATCACAGTTATATAAAAACGATGCCCTTATTTTTCTGTGTCCTTATTACTTTCAAATGTTTCAGAAAAAATACAGAAAGACAGAAAAAGGAAAGGACAAAAAAAATACAGTGTATGCCTAACATTAAAGGAATCTGGGTAAAGGGTATACATGAAATTTTGTTAACTTTTCTGCAGATCTGAAATGGTTTAAAACTTAAATACATAAATAAAATAATACACTCATACAGCACACATTTACATAGGAAATCTACTTGTCAAGAATAGAATAAGCAAGAAATCTACTGTGCCTTTTAAAGCTTACTCAGTTTGGTCCAAAGTTACCTGATCACAATCCAGCACGCTTCTTGCCACAAATCTGGGGTGATTTCATCATCATCCTCATCATATTGCATGTCTGCAATAACAAAAACATAGTACTCATTTGCAGTTAAGACGCCACTAGTTATAGTAACATCTTGCTCCAACAACTTGAAGTAACAGAAACATATTCACTCTCTGCTGAATAAAATGTAATTCTTTTTACCTAAAACTAAATTTCCAGTCAATTACACTGGAAATAACATATGTGTATGTTACATAGGTATTGTCCCAATATGCAGTGGTTTTGTTACAAAGGTTCAATGTCAGTCGTATGGATTTTAAGTGTTCCATCATCTCTAGAAATTCCATACAATGCTCTTGATAATCATAGTAACTAGGAGCAGTCTCATAGTCTTCTAATCAATAAGATCCTCAGAAACTGGAGTCAGAGATCAGGGGAAGAGGTAGAGCCAGAAAAGGGTTACAACAGCTGGGCAATACTCTAAGGTGGACAAGTCTATTAGAGCAACATTTCCTAAATGTACAAGTATGACAAATTATATTTTCCAAAGATGACCACAACCCTATCTCCCATCCAACTCCTATCAAACATGATAAGGGTGTCAATGTGATCTTGACACTACTATCATCAAGATATAGTGGTCTACACATCCTCTCCTAGAATCCAGATGGATTTTCAACTCTCTCATAACTATGAGAATCCAGCTGAAGCAACGCTGCATGACTTCAATAGCCATGTCAGGAAAGACAATGCAGTTTCTGCCTGGTTTGCTCAAAATTTGCTTCCAGAGCCCTGAGGTACAATTATTATTATTATTTTTTTTTTTTTTTTTTGAGACAAGAGCCTTAAGCTGTCGTCCTGGGTAGAGTGCTGTGGCATCATAGCTCACAGCAACCTCCAACTCCTGGGCCCAAGTGATTCTCCTGCCTCCACCTCCCAAGGTGCCTGCCACAACACCCGGCAATTTTTTGGTTGCAGCCATCATTGTTGTTCGGTGGGCCGGGATGGATTCAAACTGGCCAGCTCAGGTGTATGTGGCTGACGCCTTAGCCACTTGAGCCACAGGCGCCAAGCCATGAGGTGCAATTATTAATTAAACTCCTCTACTCTGAGGCTGCTGTCCTGTGAGGAAAACCAAACTGTTGGAGAGGCCACTTGCAGATGTTCCCCCAGTAATCCTACTGAGTCCTTCCAGGCTAGATGCCAGACATGAGAGTAAACACTCCAGGTCATCCAGCCCCCAGCTGTCATGTCAACCCCCAGCCTTTGTGGAGCAGAAATAAGTCATGCCTACTTTGAGCTGTCCAAATTCCTGACATGAATATAACAAAATTTAGGAGGTTCTTTCCTTTAACAAAATTATTTAAGCAGCTAAATTTTAGGGTACTATGCAACAGCAATTTTTTTTTTTTTTTTTGAGACAGTGTCTCACTTTGTTGCGGTAGAGTGCCATGATGTCATAGCTCACAGCAACCTCAAACTCTTGGGCTCATTCGATTCTCTTGCCTCAAACTATAGGGGCTACAAGTCTGTAATCCTAGCACTCTCAAAGTCTGAGGTGGACTGCCTGAGCACACAAATTGGAGACCAGCCTGAGCAAGAGCGAGACCCCATCTCTAAAAATAGCCAGGCATTGTGGTGTGCACCTATAGTCCCAGCTACTTGGGAGACTGAGGCAAGAGAATCGCTTGAGCCAAGGAGTTTGAGATTGCTGTGAGCTATGACACCATGGCACTCTACCCAGGGCCACGTAGTAAGACTGGCAGGTTCAAATCCAGCGCAGGCCCGCCAAACGACAATGACGACTGCAACCAAAAAATAGCCAAGTGTTGTGGTGGGCGCCTGTAGTCCCAACTACTTGGAAGGCTGAGGCAAGAGAATCTCTTAAGCCCAGGAGTTGGAGGTTGCTCTGAGCTATGATGCCACAGCACTCTACCCAGGGTGACAGCTTGAGGCTCTGTCTCAAAAAAAAAAAAAAAAGAATGAAAACACAAACACCACATGTGCTGTCTAATGATTTGGAACTACTTGGTGGGCACACATAGGCACAGAAAGAAGCAAAAATTGCTGGAAATCAAGAAAGAGGTAAGGAGTGCAAAGAAAGTGTAAAACCAACCTAACAGGTACAATGAACACTATTCAGGTGATGGGCACACTTACAGCACTGACTACAGCATTATAAAAGCTTTATGCCTGTGTACCCACTTAATATTTTGAAATAAAATAATTTATTTAGACATGAGACAGCATGAAGAAATGTTAAAGTAAACCAAAGCTCTCCTTCCCCAATAGTCTTTGTCCCCGGTGGATTTCCAGAGCCTTCCACAAGGCCTGGCACAAGGGTGACAGTAAAAAATTGAGCTATTCAGGCTCAGCGCCCGTAGCTCAGTGGTTAGGGCGCAGGCCACATGCACCGGAACTGGTGGGTTCGAACCCAGCTAGGGCCTGCTAAACAACAGTAACAACAATAACAAAAAAATAGCCTGGCGCTGTGGTGGGCACCTGTGGTTCCAGCTACTAGGGAGGCTGAGGCAAGAGAATTGCTTAAGCCCAAGAGTTTGAGGTTGCTGTGAGCTGTGACGCCACGGCACTGTACCCAGGGCAAGAAAGTGAGACTCTGTCTCAAAAAATAAAAATAAATAGAATGACTAACTGTGGCCTTAAAGGAAATTTTAAAAGGGGGCCTTTTGCTTCAGATAAAGCCAAAGAATGGAAACCGTTGTATGGTTTTGCATGCTATTTCGCTGCGTGAATGCCGTATCATTTAAAGCAACAGACAGTGGACAATGCAAAAATCGACCTAACTGGGAACATCAACGCTCCATTCCCAGCTCCCAGCACCTCCCACCTCTCGCAATCCCAGCTTCGTTCCCAGCTTGGGAGATGTGGGGAACGAGCCTGGGGACTCCAGAGGCGGGCGCGGGGGAAGGCCGCAAATTCCCCACCGGCCCAGCTGCCCACGCCTCCCTGCGCAAATGGGTCGCCGCGGAGTGTGATGTGAGCGGGTACCTACCCTCATCCGCGTCATACATGTTGGCAAACGGTTCCCAAACTCCTAACTCGTAAAAGTCACGGAGACAGAAAAGTGTGAACGAACCACCGGCGTCCAAAGAAAGAGCCCAAGTAGTTTCCGCCTCCGGCGTTCCCAGAATACCTTGCGTCGCACAGGAAAGGCCACCCGCCAGGCAACCAAGGTAATATCTGCGCCTGCGCAAAGTGTAGGGCGTAGAGGCTGGGTTAGTTGCGCACGCGCAAATTGTAACGCTGAGACTAATTGCTGACAGTTCCTCCAACCCGAAGAGCGTTTTCAGCGGGTCAAAGTTATGGTGTAGTATTTTTTTTAATGTTACTGCACAAGTAATGACACCTGAAAATCTTAATATAAGGTTTTAGTCCAGGCCGTGAATCAGTTACGTTCGATGGACTTCTTTTCCGTTTCTAAAAAGTAAAAAAAAAAAAAAAGTAAGATTTTAGAAAAGAGATTCATTAAGGGCTGTTTATTCCAGCGCTGGCACGTTGAAGGAACCTGAACAAACCAAGCACTCACTGCTCTGCTCATCCCATCTAGTTCAGTCGAGGTCCTTGGTTTCTTCCGCGCAGCTTTTAGTGGCTTTTCGGCCTTAGAGTTTCATCGCGAGAAGTCAAGGGACTGGGCGGGAGGTGAGCGAGACTGTGGCGGGTGAGTGACTTTCGTCTCCGGGTTTAACGCGGGCCTCGGCCGCAGGCGTGCGCGGCCCCGCGCCGGCCCGGAGCAGCGCTCCCCATGCTGTCTGCCCGCCTGGCTCCCACGCTGCTCGGTCCCTTCCTGCGGCGATGCGCTCCCACTGCAGGGCGCCATGGCCTCTGGGAGACGCTCCTGCGGAGACGATGCGCGGCCGCCGCCTCCTCCGGGCCCGCGTCGGACCCGGGACGTGAGCCTCCTCATGGCCTCGCGGAGGCGGAGAGTTATGAAGGAAGCCCTAACGTGCAGGAGCGCTTTCTGTTCCCCGAGTACGTCCTGGAGCCTGAGCCCGCGCCCACCCGGAAAGAGCTGCTGGAACAGCTGCAGCAGCAGCACCAGAAGGAGCGACCGAGGCGGACGCAGAAGCCACGGGTCGGCCGCCCGGCGCACCCTGTCGTGGGGCACCCGGACCCGGCGGTGCCGCCCAGCGGCCTGCACTGCTCGGGCTGCGGGGCAGAGCTGCACTGCCAGGACCCCGGCGTGCCCGGCTACCTGCCCAGCGAGAAGTTCCTGCGCGCGGCGCGGGCGGAGGGCGGGCTGGCGCGGGCCGTGTGCCAGCGCTGCTGGCTCCTGGTGCACCACCAGCGCGCCCTGCGCCTGCAGGTGAGCCGCGAACAGTACTTGGAGCTGGTGAGCACCGCGCTGCGGCGGCCCGGGCCCGCCCTGGTGCTCTACTTGGTGGACCTGCTCGACCTGCCCGACGCCCTGCTGCCCGACCTGCCGGCACTGGTAGGCCCCAAGCAGCTGATCGTGCTGGGGAACAAAGTGGACCTGCTGCCCCAGGACGCCCCCGGCTACCGGCAGCGGCTCCGGGAGCGGCTGTGGAACGACTGTGCCCGCGCCGGACTTTTGCTGGCCCCTGGCCACGGAGGGCCACAGCTCCCCAGCCGGGATGGCGGGCCGCAGGACGGAGAGGAGAATTCGAATCGGTCGGACAGGTCGCGCACGGTGGTCCGGGACGTGCGTCTCATCAGCGCCAAGACTGGCTATGGAATCGAAGAGTTAATCTCGGCACTTCAGCGCTCCTGGCGCTACCGTGGAGATGTCTACCTGGTGGGATCCACAAACGCTGGCAAGTCCACTCTCTTTAACACGCTCCTGAAGTCCGATTACTGCACCGCCAAGGGCGCCGAGGCCATCCACCGGGCCACCATCTCCTCTTGGCCAGGTGAGTCTTGGGAGGCCAGTCGAACGTCTGGTCGTGGCCCAGGCACCTACTTTGGTCACACTTCTCTGCGTCAGCTTACTGCATGGAAAAAAAAAGTATGTGTGGATATATCAGAAATACTAACATTGCTTTTTGTAATTTTCGAATAGATGTATTTATGGAGCGCTTCAGTGTTACAGTCACTAGGCACTGGAGATACCCCAAGGAACAAAGTTCCTGCTTTGTTTGTTTCCCTTGTAGCTCTCCACTTAGTAGTTTATCCAGAAAGTCATGTTTCCTTTTTATTCTCTGAACTTTCCTGTATTCGTCAAACCCATCAACCTGACTCTTCACATCCTTGTATGAAACCAGTATATACTATATATGAATATTTGAGTAATTTATTAATGCAATATTATGTGTAGCTTTGTTGAGAAGAAATGTCAATCTTGAGACTTTAAGAAACTTCTGTAATAGGAAAATGGGTCCTTCTGTGATTTAAGCTGACAAAACTGACCCATTTGTTTTAAAACCACAGTTTAGCTTCAGTTCTCTGTCTTGAACTTTGATTGGATTATACACAAGAATTGCTTTTATACTGGATAGTAATGTGGTGAAAATGCAAAGAAATAAGGCCTGCAAATTTTTGAATGAAAATTCTGGATTAGCCTATGAGCCAATCTCTGAAACTATTCTCTTGTTTATAAATTGGTAGGAATAACTTACTTTATCACAGTACCCAACACAGTGTACATCCTCAAAAATGTTTCTTTCCTTTTCTAAAAACATTTGTTCTTTTGTATTTCAGGAACTACATTAAACCTTCTGAAGTTTCCTATTTGCAACCCAACTCCTTATAGAATGTTTGAAAGGCACAAAAGACTTAAAAAAGATGCAGCCAAAGCTGTAGACGATCTTAGTGAGCAAGAACAACATCAACTTAATGTCTTGAAAAAGCATGGCTATGTAGTGGGTAAGCATTCTGTAGGAGAACCCTTGTTGGTCCTATGCTAAAATTCTTCGTTAGAGGACCTGAAATCCAGCTCTCTGAGGCTAGCCAGTTTCTGTGGGGAGAGACTACCTTCCTCTTTCTGGAACACAGAGGCCCTTTGTAGGTAAGGCTACTATTTGGAAACCCGTACCAGTACAGATGGTAAGGATTATTGACACCAGGCAGCAGCTTCAAATTAGTTTATCCCTTTCCTTGGAATATCCCTTTAGCTTTCCTTTACTAGCAACACTTTGATTTCCAAATCTCCTTCTCCCCAGTATACACAGACTGCCAGGTGTGATGGTGTGTGCTTAAACCCCCAGCTGCCCATAGTCTCAGCCATTCAGGAGGCTGAGAAGGATTCCATGACCCCAGGAGTTCCATCCTGAGTGAGCTATGATCAGGCCATTGCACTTAAGCCTGAGTGACAGAGAGAGACCCTGTCCCTAAAAAATTAAATAGGGCAGGCATAGTGGCTCACACCTTTAATCCCAGAACTTTGGGAGGCCAAGGCAGGAAGATCACTTGAGGCCAGGAGTTCAAGACCAGCCTGAGCAATTTAGGAAGACTCTTATCACTACTAAATAAATGAATGAATGAATTTAATGTACACGGCCAGCCACATATTTAATCAGTGCAAGAGTCTGGCTCCCACTGCCTTTGAGGGGAAAAAAGTAACATTGTAGCATTACTTACATAAACTGTAGTTAGTCTTAGTAACTTGTTGGAGACAAACATATAATTTATGTCTGTAGTCAAAAGCATTAAAAGAATGACTAATGACCTTCATGTAACTTATTCTAGGAAGAGTTGGAAGAACATTCTTGTATTCAGAAGAACAGAAGGATGAAGCTGCCTTTGAATTTGATGCTGATTCACTTGCCTTTGACATGGAAAATGAACCTGTTACAGTTGAACCTACATCCACCAAACAAGTAGAATTGACTGCACAGGATGTGAGAGATGCCCACTGGTTTTATGACACACCAGGAATTACAAAAGAAAATTGTGTATGTATTTGGTTTCTTTTAGGAACATTTACTTTCAATTGCACAAGTACTCCTCTCTTAATTGCCAGAAAATGGGAAAAGAGATGTACTTCCTTTTAGCCTCAGTTCTAATTCATTCATAAAAGTGGCTGAGAGGTGAATCTTTATGCCATCAAGTTCTTTATCTCATTCAGTACGCTTCACTGCTGATAACCTGCTTGTTTTATCATTGGGGTTGTTATCTTCAGTAGGTAAACATTCACAGATTTTTTTGTTTTTTGACACAGTCTCACTCTGTCGCCCTGGGGTTGAACACCATGGCATCATAGTTCACAGCAACCTCAAACTCCTGGGCTCAAGCAATCCTCTTGCCTCAGCCTCCCAAGTCTCTGGGACTACAGGCACCTGCCACAACTCCTGGCCAATTTTTCTACTTTTAGTAGAGACAGAGTTTCACTCTTGCTGAGTCTGGTCTCACACTCCCCAGATCAAGGGATCCACCCGCCTCTGCCTCTCACAGTGCTAATCCTAACATTAAGGTTGGAAGAAACCATAACTATCACTGCAGCCCGGCTCCCTGGGCTTCCTTCTATAAGGAATTCCTTATATAAGATACCCATGGGTGGCGCCTGTGGCTCAAGGAGGAGGGCGCTGGACCATATACCAGAGGTGGTGGGTTCAAACCCAGCCCCAGCTGGAAAAAAAAAAAAAAAAAATACCCATGCAGGCTAGGCACAATGACTCATGCCTGTAATCCTAGCACTCTGGGAGGCCGAGGCGGGTGGATAGCCTGAGCTCATGGGTTCGAGACCAGCCTGAACCAGAGTGAGACTCCATCTCTACTAGAAGTATAAAAAAGAAAAGAAAACAGTATAATGTTGGCTAGAGGCAAGAGGACCAGATGAGCCCAAGAGTTGAAGGTTGCTGTGAGCTATGATGTCGCCATGGCACTCTACCCAGAGCAACAGCTTGAGACTCTGTCTCAAAAAAAAGATCTCCATCCAGAGGGCTTCCAGCTTGAACTAGAATAAAGAGTGACAGAAGCAGTGTCAAGTCACCTCTCAAGGGAGCCCCTTTGGTCTTTGACATGTTCTTTGTACTGTATATACTCGAGTATAAGCCGAGTTTTTTCCGGCACAAAATTTGTGCCGAAAAACCCGAACCCGGCACAAATGTCGTGCCAAAAAAACTTGGCTTATACTCGAGTATATGCAGTATTTAGCTGAGAGGTATCCCTATAACTTATACCCTTGACGATGTGGAATAAATGTAATGCCTTTTTCCCTTGCCAGACCTTGAAATATTTTAAAGTATAATGTCCAGTCTCTTCCCCACCTACCTCTGCCTTCTCTTGCATTAGTTTATCCAACAAACCCATTGAACATTCACTGTGTGGATGTAATCCAGGTTAGTTGTCTTCATTTCCTATAGGAACAGGCTATTCATTGACCCAAGCTGCTTTTCAGAAAGTTTTCTCATCTATTTTTATTCTTAAAGTGAGACACTAAGACCTTAGTGCTCTTCAACGAGCATAATTTATTATCAGATAGGATTAACCTTGTTCACCTTGCCCCTGTGCATCTTTTTTAATCCAGTTGCTGGATCTCATAAGTAACTTTGATTTGTCTTGTTAAACTTAGTCTATGTTCTACTGTTAATTATTCAATATATATCACAACAGTTTATTATTTGCATTTTTGATCTCCATCCAAGTCACCGACTAATTCTAATGTGTATCCAGGATACAGCCTCCAACAGATTCATTAATCACTTCCTTTGAATGTGATTACTGACCAGTTTCTAATTCTTCTAATTATCTCTGTATTTCCCTTAAAACAACACCGATTTCTTAGGTACTTTCCTTTCCTTTTGCCAAGTTCACTTATAATTTCGTTCTGAGAATTGTATTCTATTTGGTGTCTTATCTCATAAAATCATACAGACCTTTTCTTTTTTTTTTTTCCAAGACAATGTCTTTGCTCTATTGCCCAGGCTAGAGTGCAGTAGCAGAATCACAGCTCACTACAGCATCGAACACCAGGGCTCAAGTGATAAATACGTTATCTTAAAAGGGGTTAAAGAAGGCCAGGCACGGTGGCTCACACCTATAATCCTAGCACTCCAGGAGGCTCAAACAAGTGGATTGCTTGAACTCAGGAGATGGAGACCAGCCTGAGCCAGAAAAAGACCTCATCTCTAAAAATAGCTGGGCATTGTGGTGGGCACCTGTAGCCCCGGCTATTTGGGAGGCTGAGGCAGGAGGATCGGTTGAGCCCAAGAATTTGAGGTTGCTGTGAGCTATGACACTATAGCACTCTACCAGTGGCAACAAAGTGAGACTCTGTCTCAATAATAATAATAGTAGGTCTCTTTGACCTATGACATTAAAAATTTAATTCTCTAAAATTTCTGCCACTTCACAGATTTTAAATCTTCTAACAGAAGAAGAAGTAAAGATTGTTTTGCCAACACATTCCATTGTTCCAAGGACTTTTGTGCTTAAACCAGGAATGGTTCTATTTTTGGGTGCTCTAGGCCGCATTGATTTCCTGCAGGTAAGGATAGTCTGTACCATTAACAACTGTTGACTTCAGTGAGATGTTGAGTGCCCCATACAGCTTGACATTTGAGATACTGTTTGGATCTTCTGGTTTCATTTCACTTGGAAATCATAGGTGAAACGTTTAGGTACAGGGTTCATATGTATTAAATTAATTCCAAGCTTCTTTAAATCCCATGATACGTATGTTTTTATATATATACCTTCTAGTATTCATTTATATAACATCTGGGGATTTTTGAGCGTCTATAGAATTTCTCTTCATTTTGCCAAAGTGACGAGAAAAAGGGAAAATGGAACATGTATATGTCCAGCAATTTACAGGCCATTACTGTCACACATTCTTGGGGTTTGTGTTCATTCATATTTGTTGGAAATTTAGCCTTGCCTGCTTAGAACTTGTACATACTTCATTAAAACCTATAAAATGTAAATATTTTAAACCTAACTTTCCACAGAGACAGTTAAGCCGACAGCATTTCCTTTTTATTTTTAATGATGGACATTGTTTTTTCTTAATTTGTATCAACCAGTCTGTAGAAGTCAGAGTTGAACATGAGTTTCTGGATTGCACTGCTTCCATATCGTTCCCCTTTTTTTATACGTTAGTGTGATTTGACTACAGCTGCTGCCGCACCAGCATTTACAAAGAGAACTTGATTTGGTGTTTGTTTTTGTTTTGTTAACCAACTGCACCTTGTTAGATCCAGGTTTTCCAAGCTTTTCACCATATAAAATAACTTCTTTCTTCCTTTTCTAAGGGAAACCAGTCAGCCTGGTTTACGGTTGTGGCTTCCAACCTCCTCCCCGTGCACATTACTTCCTTAAACAAGGCGGATGGTTTGTATGAGAGGCAGGCGGGTCACACGTTACTGCAGGTAAGGCAGCACGCTGACTGCATAGTTACGGTTAGTGTGTATACACTAACAGTCCTGTAGGCTTTGTTGTGTGTATATACAGTTAGTGTGTATATATCGTGACAGTCCTGTAGGCTTTGTTGGACAGAACCACCAGTTCAAATGTTAGCTAGCACTCCTCTCACCTCACTTTTTTGGAGGATTCTGGCTATAAAGGGAAATGGCTCCCTATGAAAAGGGATGTTGATTTGGACTGATCCAGAATAGCCACAGAGCTGTTCAGTCTCTAGACTTTACTGACAAATATAGTAGCCACTAGCAACATGTGGTTATCTAAATTTAAATATACACATACTAGTTCAAACTTTTTTTTTTTTTTTTTTTTTTTTTTGTAGAGACAGAGTCTCACTTTACCGCCCTCGGTGGAGTGCCGTGAAGTCACAGGACCCACAGCAACCTCCAGCTCTTGGGCTTCCGCGATTCTCCTGCCTCAGCCTCCAGAGCAGCTGGGACTACAGACCCCCGCCACAACGCCCGACTATTTTTTGGTTGCAGTTCGGCTGGGGCTAGGTTTGAACCCACCACCCTCGGTATATGGGGCGGGCGCCCTACTCACTGAGCCACAGGCGCCACCCCCTACTAGTTCAAACTTCATAAAATTTCCCGGGCACAGTGGCATTTACCTATAGGCCCAGCTGTTCAGGACGCTGAAGCAGGAGGATCATTTGAACCCAGTAGTTCGAGGCTGCAGTGGGCTGTCATCATGCTTGTAAAAAAAAACATGTATGCATGCCTGGGCAACATAGCAATACTCTGTCTCTAATAGAAAAATAATTTTAGGCTTGGTGCCTATAGCTCAGTGGCTAGGGTGCCAACCACATACACCGGAGCTGGCAAGTTTGAATCTAGCCCAGGCCTGCCAAACAATGACAACTACAACAAAAAAATAGCCGGTGCTGGGGCAGGCATCTGTAGTCCCAGTTACTTGGGAGGCTGAGGCAAGAGAGAATCGCTTAGGCCCAACAGTTTGAGGTTGCTGTGAGCTGTGACGCCATGGCACTCTATCCAGGGCAACAGCTTGATATTTTGTCTCAAAAAAAGAAAATAAAGAACTAAGGTATTTAGAAGGACCAACATTACTCTATGCAGAGGCCTGTGGAGGGCTATACAGACAGTGTAATAAAGCACAGTTGTCCTGCCAGAGAGGCTGATGCCTGGCAGAGGCCCAACCTGTGTCCCCCTTGACCTCGGGTCTGTAGGCCTCACCTTAACCACAGAGCGCCTGGGCTTTTCATTTCACTCCAGAAGTGATTCAAGGTTTTTCAGCAGTTGAATGTTTATAAGGATTTTATTCTTGATCCCTGCATGGAATTATCAGTGATTTACTTAATATTAGAGTTAGAGGAAATTTAATCTGAACTTCCAAAAATCTTTATTTTATTTAACTGGAAGGTTCCAATGGGTGGAAAAGAACGAATGGCAGACTTTCCTTCTCTTGTTGCTGAAGACATTATATTAAAAGAAGGACTTGGGGAATCCGAAGCAGTTGCTGACATCAAGTTTTCCTCTGCAGGTAATTTTGCCCCAAGCACTTTCTTTTTTTCTTTTTTTTTTTTTTTTTTCTGAGATGGGGTCTGGTCTTACTCTGTTGCCCAGGCTATGGAGCACAGCACCTTGAACTGCAACCTTGAACTTCTGGGCTCAAGTATTCCTATGCCTCAGCCTCTGAGCCACCTTGCCAAGCCCCAAGCACTTTTTTTTTTTTTTTTTTGAGAAAGCGTCTCAAGCTGTCACCCTGGATAGAGTGCTGTGGTGTCACAGCTCACAGCAACCTCCAACTCTTGGGCTTAAGTGAGTCTCTTACCTCAGCCTCCCAAGTAGCAGTGACTACAGGCACCCACCGCAATGCCCAGCTATTTTTTTGTTGCAGTTGTCGTTGTTTAATTTAAGTCTTATTTAATATAAGTTTATTTTATATTAAATACAGACTTACCTGTAGTCCCTCCTCCTGACTTGTGAGGATCCTTAAGCCCAAGAGTTTGAGGCCAGCGTGGACGACATGGTGAGACCCCATCTCTAAAAAATTTAAAACTTAGCCAGGCATTGACATATATGTCTGTACTAATTCAGCTACTCAGGAGGCTGAGCAGGAGAGTTGCTTAAGCCCAAGAGTTCAAGGCTGTAGCAAGCTATGATCATGTCACTACACTCCAGCCTAGGCAACAGAGTGAGACCCTGTCTGCCTCTTAAAAAAAGAATAAAAGTGGCCAGGCGTGGTGGCTCACACCTGTAATTCTAGCACTCTGGGAAGCCAAGGTGGGTGGATTGCCTGAGCTCATAGGTTAGAGACCAGCCTGAGCCAGAGCAAGACCCTGTCTCTAAAAATAGCCAGGCGGGCTAGGTGTCCAGTGTGGCTGGTGGGTTCGCGCCCAACCCGGGCCTGCTAAGCAACAATCACAACTGCAACAAGAAAATAGCTGGGCGTTGTGGTGGGCACCTGTAGTCCCAGCTGCTTGGGAGGCCGAGGCAAGAGAATCACACTTAAGCCCAAGAGTTTGAAGTTGCTGTGAGCTGTGATGCCATGGCACTCTACTGAGGGTGACATAGTGAGACTCTGTCTCAAAAAATTAAAATAGCCGGGCATTGTGGTGGGTGCCTATAGTCCAAGCTACTTGGGAGGATAAGGCAAGAAAATCACTTGAGCCCAGGAGTTTGAGGTTGCTGTGAGTGTGATGCCACAGTACTCTACTGAGGGCAACATAGTGAGACTGTCTCAAAAAAAAAAACAAGAATGAAATAGCTATAGCCTCCTCTGATACTACCTTGAGCTTTGGTCTGATTGCTGACAGCATTTTGCGTTCTGTCCCATGTGTAGGCTGGGTTGCAGTAACCCCTCAGGTGAAGGACAGATTGCATCTCCGAGGCTATACACCTCAAGGAACAGTTCTGACAGTCCGGCCCCCTCTCTTGCCACATATTGTTAACATCAGAGGACAGCGCATCAAGAGAAGTGTGGCCTATAAAACCAAGAAGCCTCCTTCCCTCGTGTATAATCTGCAGAAGAAGAAAGGATAAATGTATGAGGCTGACTTTGTTCCTGCTGGATATTCACTATATCAAGACACATTGAAATTATATTAAATATGGGAAGCACCTGTGGCTCAAGGAGTAGGGCACCGGCCCCATATGCCGTGGGTGGCAGGTTCAAGCCTGGCCCCAGCCAAAGCTGCAAAAAAAAAAATTATATTAAATATAGCTATAATAAAATTCCCCTGCCCCCACCCCATTTAAAGATTTAACAGTTGGCTTTTTTTTTTGCAGTTTTTGGCCAGGGCTGGGCTTTGAACCCACCCCCTCTGGCATATGGGGCCGGCACCCTACTCATCCAACAGTTGACTTTTTTTTTTTTTTTTTTTCCTTTAGACAGAGCCTCAAGCTATTACCCTGGGTAGAGTGCTGAGGCATCACAGCTCACAGCAACCTCCAACTCCTGGGCTCAAGCGATTCTCTTGCCTCCGCCTCCCAAGTAGCTGGGACTACAGGCACACGCCACAACGCCCAGCTAATTCTTGGTTGCAGCCATCATTGCTGTTTGGTGGCCCGGGGTGGATTTGAACCCGCCAGCTCAGGTGTATGTGGCTGGCACCTTAGCCACTTGAGCCACAGGTGCCGAGCCCAGTTGACCTTTTTAAACTAACCAGGACTGTGCCTATTCATATGTACTGAGCTTGTAAATGCAGGTTATGTATCTATTTATTTATTTTTATTTTTATTTTTTTTGGAGGCAAGAATCTTGTGTTGGTAGAGTGCTGTGGCATCACAACTCAGAGCAACCTCACACTCTTGGGCTTAAGTGATTCTCTTGCCTCAGCCTCCCAAATAGCTAGGACTATAGACACCCACCACAACACCCAGCTATTTTCTTGTTGCAGTTTTCATTGTTGTTTAGCTGGCCCAGGCCAGCCTGGAACCAGCCAGCCTCGGTGCATTGGCTGGCACCTTGACCACTGTGCTACAGGCGCAGAGCCCCTTCTTCTAGGGTATGTTTACAGTATGTATCTGTGACCCATTTATATAAAAAGAAAGCCTGATATATTCAAGTTTCTCCCACTGCTATTTTTTTTGAGCCCAGATGTCATTTCTGTCATTTGGAGTCTGTAGTTGACAAGGCAAGTTAACAGTCACATGAAAAAATAATACACTGGCTTATAAGTAAAAGTGAATAGTCATCCGAGGACACAACTGGTAGATCATTCCTCACCTTCCATCTCTAGGTCTAAGGTGGTTTTCCAAGTCGTCATCCTTTCCTAGCAAGTGCGAAGAAGGGGAAAGAGTGGAGAGCAAGCAGCTTCCCTATTTAAAGGAAGGGGAAAAGCTGGATGTTACACACATTGGTTGACACAGTCTGTTGATAAACGTCATGTGGCCACACCCACCCACAAGGAAACTGGGAAGTGAAGGAGGAAATGGGATCTGTTCCAGATTTTTACTGACAAGGGGAGAATAGATATTGAGAACACGTAGAACTTCACCTAACACGATTTAACAGTGTCTACGAATCTTACATAAAGATGTGTGTTCCTAGTATCTGGAGTCTATTCCACAATCAGGAGAGCACTTACTACCCGTTTTATTAACATTGGCCTGTCTGTACCTGTACAACATGTATCCGTCAGACGGCTTTACTTTTGGTTACTCCTAGGTAAGTATTACTACAGCTGTGTATAAACCATTGGCGCATCTCAGATCCTAATGCTGAGATAAATGCTGGTGGGTTAAGCTGGGCTGAAATGCGGTTAGATCCGTGAGTGTCTTGGTGGACCGGTGTTCTCTCCCGACGGGCGGAAGCCCTGTGCACTCCACACTCCTTTTCTTCTAAGTCTCCTTACACTAAATATGACAAGTTTTTTAAGATGCAACTTACAACTTTGAGAATCTCACTTTCATAGTGTTTCAAAGGGTAGTATAGTACTATTGTATGTTGGGGGAGATGTTCTTGGTGTGTAAAACCGTTTCGGGGTGGATGGCATCCCTCATCCCCAGACCCTGGACGCCAGTAACAACTCCCTCTGCCCATCCGTCATTAAAACTGAAAAGTAGCCCCAAGGTTACAAACTGCACCTCTAGAGGGCAGTAGTTCCCAAGTTGAGAAAATCCATCGGAGTTTTTAGGTTTCATTGGCAGGTTTTTTGGAGGGAATGAAATACCATTAATTTTACTACAAGTTAAAATTGTGTGCCAGCACAATGGCTCATGCCTGTAATCCCAGCATTTTGAGAGGCCAAGACAGGAAGATCACTTGAGGCCAGGAGTTTGAGACCAGCATAGGCAAAGTAGCAGAAACCCTGTCTCCACAAGAATTTTAAAAATTTGGGTGGCGCCGGTGGCTCAGTGAGTAGGGCGCTGGCCCCATATACTGAGGGTGGCAGGTTTGAGCCCGGGCCCAGCCAAACTACAACAAAAAAATAGCCTGATGTTGTGGCAAGCTCCTGTGGTCCCAGCTGCTTGGGAGGCTCAGACAAGAGGATCACCTAAGCCCAAGAGCTGGAGGTTGCTGTGAGCTGTGATGCCACAGCGCTGTACCGAAGGTGACACTTTAAAAACTTAGCCAGGTATGGTAGTATGCACATGTAGCCCCAGCTACTCCAAAAGTTGAGGCAAGAGGATGTCCTGAGCCCAGGAGTTGAAAGTTGCAGTGAACCATGATCATAGCATTGCACTCCAGCCTGGGAGACAGAACAGGACCCTGTCTTTCAAAGAAAAATTGTAGTCTTTATCTTTCTATTTGTAGTTGAAAAAAAGAATTCACAGTTCAGAGCTTAGGCCTGAATCTCCCCCCCCCCCCCCCCTTTAAATAGAGACAAGATCTGACTTGTGGCCCCAGCTAGACTGCAGTAGTGCAGTCATGGCTAACTGTGACCCTGAACTCTTGGGCTAAACCAATGCTCCCACCTCGGCGGCAGCCAGGGCTACAGACACACCAGCACACCCAGCCTGAATCTACTTAGATAGCATTGTTTTTAATTTCTGGAGAAGTAAAATAACTTACAGAAATAGATTTTAGAGAAGAAAACATTCCTTCTGTGTTCTCAGTTCATATTCTTAGGGCACTTTCACCTCTAAAATTCAATGGTTTTGTTTCATAAAGCTTGACTCAGGCATATCTAAAAGTGTTCCAAGATAACGTGCCAGGAGTTTCAAACAGCTCATTTACTAAGTTTAGTCTCCTCGGGTGTATTAGTTAATCTCTTGGGTCTTCATTTTCTCCCCTAGGAAATAAGGGAATTACACTCAATTTTTCTCCTGTTAGGGTTCTCATTCCTCACATCTGATGCCGTGTAGAAACAGGCAAGAAAAAAAGCCAGCAAAGGGTGATTAGAATATATTCGATTTAAAAGATCTTGAGGACTTCTGCTGGGATCTGGTATTTTATTTTAGATCCGTCCTCCATGCAGCTGGCATCACTGCTGGACTAGGCAAGTGCTGCACTGGAGATTGTGCTTTCAGGAAGTTCCATTACTGTGTTGGGTTCCAAGCTTTAGTCAGCTTGCTGGTACAGCCATGCATCGCTTTGTGACAGGGACACTGAGCAGTGAGTCATCAGGCAGTGTTGTCCCAGGGCAAACACCACCGAGTGCACTTACACAGACCTGGAGGGCATAGCCCATGGCACAACTAGGCTGTGCAGTGCAAAATACTGTCTGGCCTATTCCTATATTGAATTCTGTAGGCAACTGTAACAAATCACTAGGCCATAGATTTTCAGCTCCATTATAGTCTTTCAGGATCACTGTTGGATGTTGGGTCTGTTGCTGACCAAAATGTTACGGGGCACAATGACTGCACTTCTCAATCCATGGATCTCTTTATGAAGACGTCTCTTGAATCAGCAACCATTTATACTAAGGCAAGGGGTGGTGCCTATGGCTCAAGGAGTATGGCGCCAGCCCCATAAACCAGGGTGGCCAGTTCGAACCCAGCCCCTGCCAAAACTGCATTTACACTAAGGCAGGATGCAGAAGTCTGAGGTCCTTTCAAGAAGAAATTAATGGCAAAGTGTCAGGACAACCCTCTCACTTCCATAGAACAAAGAGGTGGTTTTAAATGTCTAGAAAACAACTATGCAAGTTTATACTCGATGGTCTGCCTGACTCCGCAGCTTCATGGGGCTAAGCATGCCACCTCTTTCATACTCAAAAGAAGTAAAGGATGTGCCATCAAAGCATTTTTGGGCTGCTAGGTGATATTAGGCTCAAAGATTTATTTCAAAACTTTTTTTTTGCAGTTTTTGGCCAGGGCTGGGTTTGAACCCGCCACCTCCAGCATATGGGGCCGGTGCTCTACTCCTTTGATCCACAGGTGCCACCCTCCCTATGTCTGCTTTTTCCCCCCCTAAAATAACAGCATCTTCTTCCAAGTGATTGAGACAAACTGAAGTTGTAACACATTTTGCATTTTTTAATCAACTAGTGCCAAGCTCTGCCAATCACGGGGGCTTTACTGTGCCGCTCCCCAGAGACCAGATCTCTGTGTTTTTGGCGACACTCACTTCCCATGACAACCAAGGAGAAGTGGAGTAGATGCAATCTTGTGTGCCTGTGTTTCTTGATGAGACACTTCTTGCAAAATGGAGAGCAGCGCTGGTTGCCTGCGGATGACTAATGTGGTGCTCCAGCGGTGTCAGCCGTGACAGAGTTGCCACTGCTCCACTGAGCAGCACCCAGCACACAAGCTGAGGCAGGCTGTTCTGTAGACAGCCTCTGATCCTCTACCCTGGCTTCCCTCCCACTTGGCTTGGCATCACGGAGCAATAGAATCATTTCCATTCTTTCCTGGGCTGTTCCATTTTCTCTTGGCTGCTTTCCTCCTCCCCGGGGGATTGTTTTCCCTCTGTCAAAGAGTAATGCTTAAACGTTAAAAACAAGAATACAGACTCCTGTGAATTGGATAGCACCTCTTCATGTCATCTGCCTAGTAATGCCCCCTAAGAAAGGAATGGTTCAAGGTTACTATTTTAACATCATATTCAAATGAAGCCTTGCCTTTTCCCTTCGTGTCAAAGAGCATCATTATCTCCAACGTAATACAAGAGATTCGGTATCTGAACACTCCCCTAAGTATATCTACATCCTCCTCCAAACACCCACTGCTTGAACTCTCGGGTTCCTGTTTTCAAAAGCTTCCTTTTACTTCCCAAATAATTCTCAGAATTTACCCTCTGTGCCGTCTACGTAGTGGAAGGATTTAGTTGGTCCGAACATTCTCATCAGTAGATACAATAATAGGTCTGATGCCTAAGTAGGGACACTGTCAGCCTCTCTGGCCAGTAGTTGTAAATATGAGAAAACTGAGGCCACCAAAAAAAAAAAAAAAAAGCAAAAGCCACACGTGCGAGGGAACATGTCATCACACGTCAGATGATTTGGGAAATGAAAGATTGCCAAGGTCCTTTCTAACCTTTCAGTAAGTCCCTAGAAAACAGCAGGCAAGGCCAGGTGAGGTGGCTCACGCCTGTAATCCCAGCACTTGGGAGGCCGAGGCAGGTGGATTGCCTGAGCTCACAGGTTCAAGACCAGCCTGAGCCAGAGTGAGACCTTTTCTCTAAAAATTGCCAGGCGTTGTGAGGGGCACCTGTAGTCCCAGCTACTTGGGAGGCTGAGACAAGAGAACTCGCTCAAGCCCAGGAGTTTGAGGTTGCTGTGAGCTATGATGTCACAGCACTCTACCCAGGGTGACAAAGTGGGACTCTGCCTTGAAAAAAATAAGTATAGTAGCTACCCCTTACATAGCACATACAAAGAGCCAGAAAATGTTTTAAGTGATATATATACATATATATATATATACACCAAATCCTTACATAGCCTCATGTAAGAAGTACTATTACTGCCTGCATGTACAGAAGAGATGGGAGCATTAGTAACTTGCCCAGGACCACACAGCTAATAAGAGTGAACCGTGATTCAAACACCTAGGCAGTCTATCTCCCAGACCCATGTGGTATTTTAATTATACTACACAGTAAAACAGACCTTTGATGTACAATTCTGTGGATTCTAACATGTCTATGTTTATTGACCACCATAATCAGATACAGGACAGTTTCATCAGCACCCTTTTTTTTTTTTTTTTTTTTTTGGTGTTTCATTTGTCGTGTTTTAGATGTAAAAGGCCAGTTTTTAACCCGCCAGCCTGGATGTATGTAGCTGGCACCATAACCAATGCACTATGGGCGCTGAGCCAGCATCCATGTTTTTGTTTTTTTCCAATTAATTATTTTTTATTAAATCATAGCTTTGTACATTGAAGCATGTATGGGGTTCAGGGTACTGCTTCGATATACAATGACGTGAGATGCTTACATTGAACAAAGAGCACCCATGTTTTTAAGCACTGCACAATACCCCCTTCCGTGTAGTAAAACCCATCATAAGTCTAAGACCAGAAAAGAATTTTTCTTTTTTTTTTTTTTTTTTGAGACAGAGTCTCACTTTGTCATCCCCGGTAGAGTGCCCTGGCATCACAGCTCACAGCAACCTCAAACTCCTGGGCTCAAGTGGTCCTTTGTCTCAGCCTCCTGAGTAGCTGGGACTACAGGCACCTAAGGAGAGAATTTTCCAACCTTAGAAAGGAAATCCACTTTGAAGACCTCCCAAAGTAGTGGCACCATACCCTTGAAAATTCTGGGTAACTACCACTTAATTATATTTCTGGCTTCCATTTCGATCCTACGATAAACAGTTATCCCTCAAGCATCTCTGTCAGAGCTGTGTGTGTGTGTGTGACGTGCAGCAGCCTGGCCATCTTCAGCAACACTGCCCAAACCTAACAAGTGGCCCAGTGTGATCTCCACGCTGTATCACCACCTCGGGTCGCTTTAGTTGACTGCTTTCCAGGCTGGCTCACAAGCTTTCACATCGCTGTTGAGCTTGCCAAGTACCACGGACAGATCACAGCATGAGTGAAGATCCTGACCACAATCAATATAAACTAGTAAATTAGAGCCAGGCACCATAGCTCACGCCTGTAATCCTAGCACTCTGGGAGGCTGAGGCAGATGGATTGCCTGAGCTCACGGGTTTGAGACCAGCCTGAGCCAGAGCAAGACCCCACCTCTAAAAAATAGCCGGGCGTTGTGGTGGGGGCCACTAGTCCCACCTACTCAGGAGGCTGAGGCAAGAGAATCACTTGAGCCCAAGAGTTGGAGGTTGCCGTGAGCTGTGATGCCACAGCAGTCTACCCAAGGTAACAAAGTGAGACTCTGTCTCAAAAAATAAATAAAAAGGCTCGACACTCATAGCACACTGGTTATGGTGCCAGCCACATACATCCAGGCTGGCAGGTTTGAACCCAGCCCAGGCCAGCTAAACAGCAATGACAAGTGCAACAAAAAATAGCCGGGCGTTGTGGCACGTGTCTATAGTCCCGGCTACTTGGGAGGCTGAGGCAAGATAATCGCTTAAGCCCAAGAGTTGGAGGGCTCAGTATGTCTGAGGGTGACATACTGAAACGCTGTCTAAATAAATAAATTAGATACATGGGCAATTTGGAAAACAAACACCCAAAGAATTAAACCACTAAGCTATTATAGAGAAGAGACTGTAACTTTTAATCTTAGTGAGTTTTTTCTTTTTTTTTTTTTTTTTTGAGACAGTGTCTCACTATGTCACCCTAGGGAGAGTGCCGTGGCATCACAGCTCACAGCAACCTCCAACTCCTGGGCTTAGGCTATTCTCTTGCTTCAATATCCCAAGTAGTTGGGACTACAGGCACCCACCACAACGCCTGGCTATTTTTGTTGTTGTTGCAGTTTGGCCGGGGCCAGGTTTAAACCCGCCACCCTCGGTATATGGGGCCGGTGCCCTACTAGTGAGATTTGAATTGCAAGGGCTGCTGGTCCCTCCCAACAGCATATCAAATAGCTTCAAAAACCACTATTATTAATTTGCCCCTGAACTTATTTAAATGGCCTTTCCCTTACTTGTGTAGCATTCATCGCACTTCCTATTCCTGTTACATCTTTCGCTAAAAGGGGGCTCTGGTTGCCCACTGAAAAGCTTTCTGTTCTATTATGGACAGTTCTTCGCAGCATTTAGCATCTGGCCTAAATTGATGTATCTTTTTTTTCCTTTTACTTTAAACTCTATGCTGAAATTTCTACAAGAAGGCAAATTAGAGAAATAAGGGCTGCTTTCCTTTAAAATACCAGATAAAGATGTATTTTATTGTTAACACTAGCTTTTTCAGTACATAAATAAAGCTTTATGTAAAGCCAATTCTGAGAAATGTGTTAAAAATTTTCAGCATGGGGACTTGGACAAGAGACTGTTCAACAAAGGAGAACAATGTGTGACTGTCCCACTTACCCACCAACTCCCCCGTCGGGCATGGGGCAAGTCACTTCTAGGTACAGTTGCTCATTTGTTAATTGAAAATGCTTCTTTTTTATTAACTAGATCCGAGGACATGATGAGGTGTGTCACATCTATTGCTGAGCAAACTGCTTCAGCATTTGGTGACTTTAACCAAGCGTTTATTTGCTCACACTCCTCAGTTTACAATCTCATCTGGGCCCAGATCAGTGGCGCTTCTGGCCTTTGGGGATGTGCTTTTGGAGACGGTGGACAGGCAGGCTGACCTCATGGAAACTCCGGCTAAGACGGCTGTGGCTGGGTCCCTCCACTTTGGGCCTCAGCCTCAAGTGGACTAGCTCAGGCTTGTTCTCAAGGTGACAGTTCAGAAAGAGAAGGCGGGAGCAGCGCCTATGGCTCAAAGGAGTAGGGTGCTGGCCGCATAAGCTGGAGGTGGCAGGTTCAAATCCAACCCCAGCCAAAATCTGCAAAAAAAAAAAAAAAAGAAACAAAGAAAATAGAAAGAGAAGTCGGGAGAAAAGTGGCTGCAAGGCCTCTGTGGAGTTCAAAGTCATGCACTGCCACTTCTGCCCTATTTTATTGGTCAAAGGAAGTCACAAGGGCAGCACAGACACAAGCGATTGAAGGGCTGCCAAGAATTTGTGGTCACTTCAACTTCCCTAGTGTTTGGATTGTATTGATCACCTTGAGGAAAACTAAATACAATGTAACCTGCTAGACCTATACAAAGTATCAAACAGGAAATTTAAGGCTAATTTTACTAAACATAGCTGCTATATGACTAAGGAAAGAAGGTTGTGGACTTTTGATTTCATCCTATGTCCTCTGAACAGTGATTTTCAACTGGTGTGCCGCGAGAGGATCTTAAGTGTGCTGAGAAAATGTTTAAAGATCATTATTTTCCAAAGAAGTTCAAAGCATAGTAAGTATATTCTTTTTTCTTTTTTTTAAATCAACAAAATTTAAGTCTGCTGTGGAAGTTTAACTATAGGTTCAAGTGTGCCCTGAGATTAAAGAAGGTTGAAAAACGCTGTTCTAGGAGTATTTGGCTTTTGACTATTTGTATGTAGGGGTTAAGTTGGTAAATTTCTAGGCTGTCTTCCACACACACGCTCCCCCAACAATGAGACCAGCAGAAAGCTGTCTCAGGAAATCACCTACCTTGGAAGTCCCCACAGTGGAAAAGGTAAAGAGAACACAGAAACGGAGGATCCTTATCATCTCAAAATGGCATCTATTGTTCTCCAACGAGGAAAAGAAGACAATAGTTTGAGGCAGAATCCAAGCGGAGAGTTCCGCCGCTCAATACACAACTCTTGTCCCTGGCTCCGTGACCAGAGAAAGAGGTGGGGTGACATGTGGTTGGAAGTCATGTCAGAACGCCTTTTCGCACTGGCTGGCTGCCAAGCAGTTCTGATTGTCCTTCCTCCCCGCTCCGCGCCCACTCCAGTCCTACCAGAGCGCAGTGGGCCCAGGCGCCGGCAGGATGGAGGCAAAGAGCAGGGTGAGTCATAGAGGAGGTGCCTTTGTTTCTCAGCCAGCATCCGAGTCAGTGATTTACTAGAACCTTACACTGGGGTGCTAGAGACTTAATAGTGTTGAAACCCAAAAAGCAACTATTTAAACCATCTTTACCAGTTAATGTGAAAACTATCATCAAGGTGGAAAAAAAGAAATAAGGTAAATGGGGCTGATTCACCTACACAGGCCTGCCTGGAAGCCAGCTGCTGACCAGAGACAAACTCCACCCCATTCACTGCAGAGTTTAACGGGAGGGGGTGCGCTTGCCGGGGTGCAGGGCAGATGAAGGGAACACAAAAGGCAGGGAACGAAAGGGGAACATTCCTGTGACTGTTACTGCACCAAGAGCACATTTTATTCTATTTTATTTGATTTCTTGAGACAGTCTCACTTTGTCGCCGTGGGTCGTGTGGTGTCATAACATACAGCAACCTCAAATTCTTGGGCTCAAGCCATTTTCTTGCCTCAGCTTCCCAAGTAGCTGGGACTATAGGCACCGCGCCCAGCAAACCTTCCATTTTATAAAATTTATGAAGATTAAGCACAATGCATCAGTGTCGGGCAGCGCAAAGAATAGGACGCCGGCCCCAGATACCGGAGGTGGTGGGTTCAAACCTGGCCCAGCCAAAAACTGCAAAAAAAATAAAATCAGTGTTGACCAGACACCAAGTGGACAGAAACCCATCTCCAGGACATTTGTTGCTTTCACGGCTTCCTCCTCTCTAGAATGACAGTCTGCTCGTTTCCACCACTCTCTGCCCACCCTAGGACAGGGGTCACGCGCCTGCTGCAACTATCTCCAATTTATGATATTTTAGTTAAGTGGATCAAATGGGACAAATAGCAAAGCCTAACGCAGAACGTGCTTACTGGGCCCAAGAATCAAGGACTTCGTTTTTTGAGACAGAGTCACACCCTGTCACCCTGAGTAGGGTGCCGTGGCATCATAGCTCACAGCAACCTCAAACTCTTGGCCCTAAGCGATTCTCTTACCTTAGACTCCCAAATAGCTGGGACTACAGGTGCCTGGCACAATGCCTGGCTATTTTTGACACAGTCTCACTCTGTGCCCTTGGCAGTGCTGTGGCATCATCATAGCTCACAGCAACCACAAACTCTTGGCTCAAGTAATCCTCCTGTCTCAGCCTCCCAAATAGTTGAAACTAAACGCGTGTGCCACTATGACCCTGCTAGTTTTCTTTTCTTTCTTTTTTCTTTAGTAGAAATGGAGTCTCAGTCTTGTTCAGGCCAGTCTTGAACTCCTGAGCTCAGGCTATCCACCCACCTAGGCCGCCCGGAGTGCTGGGATGACAGGTGTGAACCACCACGTCTGGCCCTAATTAATTGCATCTTAATTACAGGCAGTCCACAGGTTGAGACAGGTTCTGTAGGTTTGGTCTTACATTGAATTTGTATGTAAGGAACAGGTACATTTACCTGTTACCTGTAATAGTCTCCATTTGTAAATATGAGTCATACACCAGTCTGACATTTGTAACTCGGGGATTTACTGTAATACCCTCCATTTGTAAGTGCAAGTTGTACTAAGTCGCGTGTTTGTAACATGAGGACTGCCTGTAGTTGGAATCTAGGACAATCTCACACACACACTATGGAAACAGGTTAGTAACATTAAAACGGTTTGCTCTGTTGGCCCTGTGCACCAGGGGTGGTGGGTTCAAACTGAGGCCAGGCCTGCTTAACAAAAAAATTAGGGTGGCACCTATGGCTCAGTGAGTGGGGCGCCAGCCCCATATACCAAGGGTGGCGAGTTCAAACCCAGCCCCAGCCAAACCGCAACTAAAAAAAAAACAGCTGGGCATTGTGGTGGGTGCCTGTATTCCTAGCTACTCGGGAGGCTGAGGCAGGAGAATCGCCTGGGCCTGGGAGTTGGTTGCTGTGAGCTGTGTGGCAGTCCTCACGTTACAAACATGCGACCTACAACTTGCACTTACAAATGGAGGTCACAGCACTCTAACGAGGGCGACGAAGTAAGACTCTGTCTCTAAATAAATAAATTAATTAATTAATTAAACAAACAAACATGAAAATAATGAATAAATAAATAATAATCCTGGGTGGCAGCTGTGGCTCAAGGAGTAGGGCACTGGCCCCATATACTGGAGGTGGTGGGTTCAAACCCGGCCCTGGCCAAAAACTGCAAAATAAAAATAAAAACTAAAAATCTGCTCATTTGTAATAGTAAAACAGAGAAGCCCATCGTGAACCTGGCTCCTGACTCCAGGGCCCACACATCACTTAATACAGCACGTATCAAATGCTTTGTAAGGGCTTATTTCTTAACACTGAAACTAACTACTTAAGCAGCAAATGTTAGCACATGGTTCTTAGCACTTTCCTTAATCTGCCTTTATGAAAATGAAGATGAGAGCTGTAACAAGGTGCTCATCTTACTACAGTTAACTATCTAGGGTCAACTCGAGGAGACCCTCGAGGAAAAACAAAAGTTCAAGGCCAGCCTGAGCAAGAGTGAGATCCTGTCATTACTGAAAATGAAAAACTGAACCAAGAGGAATTCTTGAGCCCAAGAGTTTGAGGTTCCTGTGAGCTATGACACCACAGCACTCCACCAAGGGCAACAAAGTGAAACTGTCTCAAAATAAATAAATATGTAAGTAAATAAAATAAAAATAGGAAAACTAGCTGGGCATTGTGGCGGGCTGCTATAGTCCCAGCTATTTGGGAGGCTGAGGCAAGAGGCTTGAGCCCAAGAATTTGAGGTTGCTGTGAGCTGTGATGATGCCATGGCACTCTCTGCAGGGTGACAGAGACTCTGTCTCAAAAAAAAAAAAAAAAGAAAGAAAAAAGAAAAAAGCTTACTTTGTTTTGTTGCTGGATAAGGAGGCTTGCAGGAGGGAGGAGAGGGTGAAATAAGAAACATCCCTTCTGTGGTGATCCGGGTCTACTGAATCAATGGTGCATCCAGATAAAATCCCACTGCATTGCTTTGATGCTTTGCATAACCGGAGATTTCTCAATTCACTCTCCCTTCTCTAAACTGCCCCCAAACGCATCAGCTTTGCCTTCTGTATGTTTCCATTAACAAAGGAAGCATGTTTTAGATTTAACACTTTCTCTTAGGTTTCATTTTCTTCCTAGAGCTGCATTAAATACAATAAATATCTTAAATAGTGCCAGGCATTCAGTGTACATTCAATGTAACTCATCTTATCTTCCCTTCAACATACCTTCCTCCAATGATGAACTAAAATTTACTAACCCAGGCCTACTACTAAGAAAGGATACACAGGGCAGTGCCTGTGGCTCAGTGAGTAGGGCACTGGCCCCATATACAGAGGGTGGTGGGTTCAAACCCAGCCCCAGCCAAACTGCAACAACAAAAAAATAGCCAGGCGTTGTAGTGGGTGCCTGTAGTCCCAGCTACTTGGGAGGCTGAGGCAAGAGAATCACCTAAGCCCAACAGCTGGAGGTTGCTGTGAGCTCTGATGCCACAGCACTCTACAGAGGACAACAAAGTAAGACTCTGCCACTAAAAAAAAGAATACACACATTAAAATTATTAAGGGGACTTGTGGTTGGGAAGCATTTACCATTTGAAAAATTCTATGAATTGCCCAGTTTGTCCCCTCCCTCTACCTCCCAAAAACCTGGGTATGTTTACAAGTACTCAGGAGACTGATACCCCAAACGACAAAGATCACTGTGACCTTTCTACCTCAAGTGGGCAGGCAATCATCTCGAAAGTATGAATACTCTTGCAATTCCAACAAAATAAATTTGGCTTCCTTGGTCCTTGATATACCAATAACAAACAAAGGCATCATTTTTCAAAACTTTATTTCAACATAACTATTCTTACAGAAATACACTCATGTTGGTTAATAGAATGCAATTTAAGTTTAACTTATCCTACACAATTTGGACCAAAACTTGGTACATGGTTTAAAATTTTTTAAAAAAGGATTTGCAGTCTGCTTTATTTTCATCTAATACAAATGTATAAAAGATCCATCAAATGCTGCTAAAGAAGGCAGCAAGAACCTTGAGAAATTTACCTTTGGTTTGCCTCAGAAAAATAACACGTATTGCACTGTATAAGTTTATAAATTGGTGCAACAAACGTTGTAATGTTTCAACGCCGGTTTACAAAGTACAGTAACTAATGGATGTGGAAGGGGGTGGGAGGGAGCCTATGTACACACGTGGGACAGGCATAGCTATCTGATTTTTTAATATTGCAAGTAGATTGTAAATCTACACAAGATTCAGACAATTTCTTCAATCTGAATTAACACTATCAACTCACTTCATCTGCTGAGGTCAACAAGGAAAGTCGGCACACTATGTTTTTCTGACTTATGCAAAAAAGAGGAAAAGTAACTTTCTTCCCCAGTTTTTCCATCCAGAATCGACAGTATATCACTGGTAAGATATTCCTTCCATTGTCAACATTCATGCAATGAGCGGTTACAGGCAATGAGGTCTACATGGGTTTTAATTTGTATCAGCACTCAGATGTAAAATAGCCACATGACTTTAGAAGTGACTCTTAAAAAAATAAAATGGCCCTTCTTGGAAGACTAAAGCAAAACATCCAGCCATAGTTATAAGAAGCCTTATCAAAAGAAAAAAAGAAAGAAAGAAAACGTAGCCCCTTGTGAATTACACCTCAATAAAAAAGTATCCCCAAGATAAGCAGCTCTGAAAAAAAGAAAAAATATAATATAACTTAAAATATCTTGAAAACCCATGTGATTATAGATTCAAAAGATAGTTAAGAAATTCATTTTCATAAGACAACCTAGGATTAAGACTTATACTGTACTCTAGCACTTCAAGTTTATCACTACTTACTAAACATCAATTTACAAATACATGTTCATTTTTTTTGTTGTTCCTTTATCAAAAGGGAAAATTCTAGCTTCAATTCTATCCAGTGGCAAGGAAAGGGGACTAAAAAGTAAAAAAAAGATTCAAAGAGTTCCATGCAAATAACATTTTTCAAATGGAAGAACTTCCAAATGACCAAAGTTCATATTGCTAATATATTTTTCATTGAAACAATTTTTAATAAGTACAAATACATGTAATAAGGTTCAGAACCTAGGATAGGCCTGACAGTCGAGTCCTTATTTTCCGGAAGAAAGGCCTCAAGTCCCAATCAATTTCCAGTAACAATGTTTTTACAGATCATTTTAACAATACGGGGTTTAATTTCCTTCATATTTTTGTATTTATCATTCTAATCTTAAAGACTAGGTTAGAAACTAGTTCAATTCCCCAGAAGGCAATTTTTTTCCTTTTGCAGTATGAAGGAATCCACAAAAACCTCTTCCCCAGCTGGATTCTCAATATCCAATCTATGCTTTAGATGAATCTTTCTGTATCTAATGTAAACTGTAACTTAGGTAAAATGTAGCCACGAACATTAAAGTAGTTGTTAGAAAGATTTAGCTAGCTTTATAATTTAAGTTTTAAAACATAAATATTTGCAGCTTGATCTTTTGTTGACAATGATTGT
>CAUYPK010020307.1:0-32238 GCA_963574355.1 Loris lydekkerianus | reverse complement strand
AGAAGCTTTTTAGTTTGATCAGGTCCCAGTAGTGTATTTTTGATACTGCTTCAATTGCCTGGGGAGTCCTCCTCATAAAATATTCACCCAGGCCGATTCCTTCAAGAGCTTTCCCTGCACTTTCTTCAAGTATTTTTATAGTTTCATTTCTTAAGTTTAAATCTTTTATCCAGTGAGAGTCTATCCTAGTTGATGGTGAAAGGTGTGGGTCCAGTTTCAATCTTCTACAGGTTGCCAGCCAGTTTACCCAGCACCATTTGTTAAATAGGGAATCTTTTCCCCACTGAATATTTTTAATTGGCTTGTCAAAGATCAAATAATAGTAAGTAGCTGGGTTCATCTCTTGGTTCTCTATTCTGTTCCAGACATCTACTTCTCTGCTTTTGTGCCAGTACCATGCTGTTTTGATCACTATCGACTTATATACAGTCTGAGATCTGGTAGTGTGATTCCTCCTGCTTTGTTTTTATTTCTGAGTAATTTTTTGGCTATTCAAAGTTTTCTTCGAATTTTATATAAAATGAAGTATTATATTTTTAAGATCTTTAAAATATGACAATGGAGCTTTAATAGGAATTGCATTAAAATTATATATTGCTTTGGGTAGTATAGGCATTTTAACTACCGTATATACTCGAGTATAAGTCGAGTTTTTTGGGCACAAAATTTGTGCCGAGTTTGGGTTTTTCGGCACAGATTTTGTGCCAAAAAAACTCAGCTTATACTCGAGTATATACGGTATGCTGATTCTTCCCAGCCATGAGCATGGTATGTTTTTCCATCTGTTAACATCTTTGGCTATTTCTTTTCTTAGAGTTTCATAGTTCTCTTTGTAGAGATATTTCATGTTTTTGTTAGATATACTCCCAAATATTTCATCTTCTTTGGTGCTACTGTGAAAAGAATACAGTCCTTGACTGTTTTTTCAGCTTGGTTATTGTTGGTATATATAAAGGCTACAGATTTATGGGTGTTGATTTTGTAGCCTGAGATGCTGCTGTATTCCTTGATCACTTCTAAAAGTTTTGTAGTAAAATCCCTAGTGTTTTCCAGGTATACAATCATATCATCTGTGAAGAATGAAAGTTTGATCTCTTCTGACCCTATGTGGATACCCTTGATCACCTTTTCTTCATAATTGTATACATTTATAGGGTACAATGTGATGATTTGAAATACAATGTGGAATGCTTAAAATAAATTCATGAACATCACCACTTACTTATTTTTTGTGGTAGCTAAGACATTTAACATTTACTCTTGGTAAGTTTGAAATATACCCTTGCATTGTGCACGTTAGGTGAGATCCCACCAAATGCCCTTCCTTTCCCCACCAATTGCCTTCCCCCATCTCCTCCTACAAACGTATTTTTATTTTAGTTTTATCCAGCACTTTAGTTAAAGTGTGCTTCACCTGACCTCACAATTTCAGTTTATGAGAGTACAGTTTAAAGAAGGAATACCATGGAGGCACCTTTCAACATTTTTGCTCTGAATGAACAACAGAACGTGAAACGATTTTGCATCGTTTCACATCTCAAGTACTTTGTTGTAACTGAAGTGCAGCTCTGCGTGTAGCTGTGGTGTGTTTAGTTCCACCTCGCCACCTGCCTAGTGTTTGTCAATACTATTCATTAGGAATGCCTTCCCAACAAGTCTAAAGTCAAATATTTGTAAGTTAAGTGGAATAACAAACTATACCTCCATGCTTAATGTGATGTTGTGAAGCTGGTTTCTGATGCTCTGTGCCTGCTCCTTGCAGTGCAGAATTAGCAACAAATGGCCCTAGTATGTGGCATCTACGTGGTGGTGTCATCTTCCTAGGAAGAATGTGGGAACTGGATGTGGATAAGCATCAATTATGTTAGACTTGCCCTTGGGAAAGCACAGGTAGCAATTACTGACAAGGAAACTACTAGGCTGGAGCCAGGACAGCAGATAGGAAAAATTATACAACAATGTTCAATGGCAAGATGGTCACTTTGGAATTCACCATCTGCATTCTGAATAGAAATGTTAAATTTCTGGGAATTTTGAAAATGTGACAAAGCAATTGGGTAGGAAAAAGATGTCTTGGCATTTTGTGGGGGCAGGAAGGGAATTTCAATGCATTATGTCTGCATGTACATTTCTCCACAGATCTTGTCATTATGTTAGTTTGTTGTATATCACTTGAGATAACACCAATATGATTGCAATATTAAATTTGGAAGTACTATTTGGAGCCGTAATATAAAAAGTGTCATTTACTTTTAAATGTTCTAAAGATTTCTAGAAAATGAATTAGAAATTGCTGATTGTCCAAAAAAAGTGGAATCTTCAGGCTTTCGACAACTTATAGGAAACAGACAACCACTTAAATAAAGAGAAAATAAATCCCCAGTATCATAAGTAAAAGAAAAAAGTGAAAGGCTCTGGAGTCAGAGTACTCATTGTTCAGAAAAGAACTCCCCCCACCCCCAAATAAGAACCATGCCTACTCCCTGTCTCCCAATCTATAAACTGCATTCAATATATTTTCACCATGTGGGATTGGGTCTACTAAGTTTTTTCCCACACCCCCAAATTGTTTGTTGTACTGAAGTGAAATGACATGTACTAAGTGAATATAACACGCAGAGCTGCACTTCAGTAACAATAACAGCTACATACATTTTCTAAGCAATTGGTGGTTTTCTAAATTTTACTTTGATTTATGTAAATTTACTTTATATTTTGTATAGTAGAATACAGAAGGGCCCCCATTTGGGATGGTTTAACATATTTTTCAACTCTACAATGGGTTTATTTGGGTTATTCAATGCATTTTTGACTTATAATAATTTCAACACATGATGGGTTTGTTGGGACACAACCCATCATACGTTGAGGAGAGTCTATAATGAGAAATTGGTGAAGGGTAGAGACTAAAGCCAAGACACACTTTTGGTACAAGGGATATACTTGTAAGAAAATTCATCTGCATTCCTGGGCCAAACCTTGAAGGTATTCTTATTACTAAAATATCTGAGGAAGTTTTCTACTGTCAAATTTTGTAATGCTGGCTCTTTTTAAAATCCTAACAAGCCACAGCCTATTTTTATCAGTATCCCTATTCATGTTTGTCTATTTTCTTTTCTCCATGAGATCTTTTTCTTTTCATTATTGGATGATCATTTGAAATTTCACCTCCAATACCAAAATTTTACACAGTACCCCAGACTTAAAATAATCCCTGAATAAATATTAGAAGTCATTAATGAGAGTGATTCTACAGTGCACTCTGAGAGAAAAATTGAGTGGTTTCATTCTTAGTGATTTCTGAATTTTTATTGTATTTGTCTGCAAACGTCAAAGCATAGATTAAAGGTTAATTGGCTCTGTCAACCTTGTATAATATTATGGAAGTGAGAAGACCTGGTTTCTAGTCTTGACATTGCCTCTAGGGTAACTTATTGCACAAATCATTTTTAATCTCTTTAGGCTTGTTAACTTCTTTAGTAAAATAAAAATAATTGGTTTGAGGGATCTTGGTAATCTTATTCTAAAATTATGTGACTCCATTTAAGGCTAATTTTTCTCTATCTCAGTGATCTTGGGGTTTTTTGATATCAAATTTTTTTCCATGGGACTGATTCTTTTGCTTTGGGGATACACAAAGGCCTATGTTTGGAGATAGCAGGTCTCACAAAGGTGCCCAAGTGGAAGCCCTAAGAAGCCAGGAGGAGGCACAAGACCACTTGGGATAACTTGAGGGCTGGGTTAAGGAAAAAAGGCAGAGAGAAAACCACTGAGGATAAACTTTACTTGGTTCACAGTTTTGGCCAGGGCTCTGTGCAAATGATTTCTGTGGGAGAGAAATCTGAGGAAGTAGAATAATGGAATCCTAGAAATGTTACGGTGATTCTACTTTTCTTTTGTCAAAATGAAAGTGTTTCTAGCCACTAGAACTGTGCTGAGCCATACTGGAGTTAGAGTATGGTTATACCAATGTGATATTTATGTAAAATTTGGTATGTTGTTTATCATGAATTTTTTGTATTTTCATTTGCTAAAATATTGCATTAAATGGTATTTATATTGATTACCATAATATTTGACACCGTTTAAATTTTTCACTCAAGGAGACAATCTCACCTTACTCCTGGCTCTGCTAGCCACTCCCTAATAATTTTTCCTCTTTGTTTCCTATCAACCTGCTAGGTTGGCCGTATGAGTGAGGGTCTACTGAGACTGCGCCCTCTAGTGGGGTTCTTGCTCTCTAAGGACTTGGTTGTAATGCATCTGTTGATGGTGCAGAATGGGCCCCAAAGAGGCATAGAGGACAGTTTTCAAGAAATGTCCTATGTGGTTCTTTTTGCCGCAAACACGTACAGTTTACATTCCTAGCAACCATTACATTGTATACTTAGCAAAGTTATTCCTGAAATTTTAAGACAAAACATTAATGCAGAAGAAATTCTTTTTATAGGCAAAGCAAAACCACACTGCTAAGTGAGACAATTAATCTGTCAGAAGCAGGAAGAGCATTCCATAATTGCACTGGGAAAGGACATGGGAAAACTTGTTAAAGGAGGAAAAAGACTGGAAAGTGTAACCACAATCTGGGGAGGTGGAAGGATCTGGGTATTTAGGGGAGCAGAGGATAATTCCCAGCATACATATAGGGTAACTAATAATAGGCCTTGGATATGTTTCCTTCCATTCAACCACAATACTGTTTCCTCACAGCCCTGTCATTAGAGAATGGAAATAATGTGAGATAGTGAACTAAAGGGAGAAATATGTACTTAATTACATGTGATTGTGTAATAGAAAAAAAAATAAAAACAAAACCAAATGTTAAAAGGGGGACAATTTTACAGGCCATTTATAAAAGTCAGGAGGACAGTGTAACAAGATTAAGGTTTATACAGGCTGGCTTTTCAAGATACAGGCCAATTCTTTATTCCTCCCTTCTTTTCTTGGCTATTTTGAGGCTTAAAATAAAGTTGCTTAACAAGGAAAAAAAGAAACTGCTGGTGAGAATGTAAAATGGTGCAGATGCTGTGGAAAACCATTTGATGGTTCCTCAAAAAAGTTAAACCTAGAATTACCATATGCCTCAGAAATTTCACTCAAGTGTAAATCCAAAGCAATTGAAAACAGAGACTCAAATAGATACTTGTCTACCAATGTGGAATGCAGCATTTTTTAAATAATAGCTGGAAGGTGGAAACAACCCAAGTGTCCATCAACAGATAAATGGATAAGAAAAATGTGATATGTACGTACAATAGCATGCTATTCAGCTATAAAAAGGAATGCAATTCCAATACGTGCTGCAACATGGATAAAACCTTGAAAACACACTAATTGAAATGAAATAAGCCAGACACAAAAGGACACATACTGTGTGATTCACTTACATGGAATACCTTGAGCAGGCCAGCTCATAGATATAGAAGTAGGGCTGGAAGGAAGAGGGAATGGAGAGTTGTTGTTTAATGGGTACAGAGTTTCTGAAGGGGGTGATGAAAAGTTTCGGAAATAGATATGGTGACAGTTGTGCAACACTGTGTATGTAATTAATGCCACTGAAATGTACAGTTTAAGAATTAATATGGCAAATTTTATATTCTATATATTTTATCACAATAATAAAACAAGGAAAATAAGTAAAAAAGGAAAAAGTTAGGCCAGTGTGAATATGTGTGGAATATAAACATACTTTCTGTATAATATTCAATGAAAACCAATTCTTTTTTTTTTTTTTTTTTTGAGACAAGAGTCGCATGATGTTGCCCTTGGTAGAGTACCATGGTGTCACAGCTCACAGCAACCTCAAACTCTTGGGCTTAAGTGATTCTCTTGCCTCAGCCTCCCAAGTAGCTGGGACTACAGGCGCTCACCACAACACCTGGCTATTTTTTGGTGGCAGTTGTCATTGTTGTTTAGCTGGCCTGAGCAGGATTTGAACCCGCCAGCCTTGGTGTATGTGGTTGGCGCCCTGACCACTGTGCTATGGGCACCAAGCCTGGAAACCAATTCTTACATTTAGAGTTGTATTCTTGATTGGATTTCACCAAAGCAACCTAATGTTAGGAGAAGATTGAACTTCTTTCAGAAAAGTGTTATAAAAGAGGTTGTACAGAAACTGGACATTATCTGAGCCATTAAACAGTATTCAATATGAATAAAAGCACATACATTGACCATTTCAGCTTCATAAAATTCTCTTCTCAATCAAAGGTTCTACGCTGGCTATTGTAACCCCTATGTCTCCCCTCCTTCCTACAGCTCATCAACACTATTATCTCCTAGAAAGGGAAGGGTGATCCTGACTTCCCCCAGGACTGTTCTGCTGTTTTCTGGCAATCCTGATATAAGATGGCAGCAGTCAAGGGACTAGGGGGTGAGAAGTGTGCTTCATGGCTCTTCCTTTGGGGCATAATTTTGAGCTATTGTGACTTTAAATGTCTAAATACACAAGAATGTGAAATAAAAAAACATTTATACTGTAGCTTTTCTGTGGTTAGCTTAAAAAATAAGTGTGATACACTATACCTTTTTAAAAAATCTAATTTGAATGTAAATGTCTTAGCACAATAAGTAAGAAAATGCCAGGAAGGCTATGTTAACCAGTGTGATAAAAATGTGTCAAATGGTCTATGAAACCAGTGTATGGTGCCCCATGATCACATTAATTTACACAGCTATGATTTAATAAAAAAATCTAATTTGAATTTGATATGCATTTATATTAGGTAAGAACAGGGGTGGGAGACCTACAGTCTTAAGGCCCCATGTGCACTTCAAGGTCTTAAAGGGAGGCCTGTTGACTGAATCCAAATTTTACCAAATAAATTCTTTTATTTTTATTTATTTTTTCTTTTTCCTTTTATTAAGTCATATATACATAGAGCATGAATACATTTATGCATGTGTTAATTTTTTTAATATCATTTGGAGTACTTGCATCAAACTAATTGATATAGCTTTTGCCATATTTACTTGATTATTGGGTTAAGACATTTATATTTTTATTTATTTTTATTAATGCATTTTGTTCATCTTTTATGTTTTTATTTTATATTTATTTATTTAGACAGACTATCACTCTGCCACCCTGGGTAGAGTGCCCTGGCATCGTAGCTCACAGCAAATTCAAACTGTTGGGCTTGAGCAATCCTCATGAGCTACTGTGCCCAGCCTTTATTTTATTTTTAAAATGAATGTATCCTCTTGTTCCTGAGCAGCTGGAACTACAGGCACACACCACAATGCCTGGCTAGTTTTTCTATTTTTAGTAGAGACGGGGTCTCATTCTTGATCAGGCTGGTCTTGAGCTGCTGAGCTCAGGCAATCCACCTGTCTCAGCTTCCCAGAGAGCTAGGATTATAGGTCTGAGTTACTGTGCCCGGGCTTTATTTTATTTTTAAAATGAATGTATTTAAAATACCAAAGAATGAAATAAGTTTCAATGGAATAATCCTCCCAGACTGACTGGTATAACCAGAACACTAGTAAGCCATAAAGTCTAACGGTTGCTGCGCTGATTTAGTTCTAACTTCCCCCATCTGACTGACTCTAGTACTATGTGAGGCTGGTTGATGAGAGTTTATGGGGGTTTAATAAGCCAGTCTGTTAACAACTTTTGTCAATGGTGCACTATGTTACTGTTTGATGTGAAATATGTGAACATGTATGTTATGCATAGCACAACAGTATTTTTAAGTTCTGTCTGCTTAACAAATAGCCCATCATGTCAAGCTGAAGGAAGAAAATAGTTTCCTAATGAGGATTGGGAATTGCAATTTTATCTTGTTTCTGTTAAAGATGATTTGCTTGCTTGGTGATACTGCAATATCAACATTAAAGAAATTTGATGCTTATCAGCATTATAACACTCAAAAGGACTGAAAACATTTTAAATTAGAGAGAGAGGTATGAAAGGAAAAGCAAAGACAATTCTTTCAAGTAGCAGTAAGACCTGGAAATAATGCCACTGAATCAACTTATAAAGTATCCTATATTCTCAGGGAAAAAGGGGAAGCTATTTAAAGTAGATGTAGAAATTGTAAAATAATGCATTGTCAAAGTTATAGACTGCTTAGAGCCCAGCAACATTTCAAAGTACAAATAGGTGCCTCTTTCAAGAAGACATAACTGGTTGGCAGCATGAATTAGCCTTCAACTTAACAGAAGAACTTATGTAATACTTCAAAAGGAAAAAATATATGTATTATTCAATCACTTTGAATCAATCAACGGATACTACTGGTTCAGTGCAGGTTTTACTTTTCATTTGAGTCATGACAGAAGATTTTCTTTGCTACAGAGTTACTTGCTTTGGGTACTTGCTTTGAGAACAGAACACAGGGAATAGATAACTTCAATAACATTCAAGATAAATGTCACGAAGTCCGACTGCATTTGGCAAATTTAGTGAGTGTATATGCAGATACAGACAGTGCACCTTCACTGATAGAAAAATATGAAGGGTTTATTGCACTGATAAAAAACTTATTAACAGATCCAGATGCTCTCATTTGTTTTCATTGTATCTTGGATCAGCAAAGTCTCGTGCTAAAGCTACTGTTTTAAATGACACTTTGCAGTAAGTTGTAAGTATTGTTAACTGTATTCATGCAAATGTAGCACAGCATGATCAGCTTTGTAACATGCAGAAGTTGAGCCAGGAGGTATTCAGTGTGGATTTGCCCTGTCATTCTAAAGTGTGTTGGTTATCACAGCATCATCTGTTAGCCAAAATTTTCTCTCTGTGAGAGCAGATAGTTAAATTTTATGAGGAACAGAATCGGCAATGTGAATTATTGAAAGAATATTTCTAAAGGAATTCAGTCTTTCTGTATGATGTTATGTCAAATCAAAGCAACTTAAATGTGTCTTCGCAAGTATGATGTGTGGCAAAAAAAATCTAAGCATTAGAAAGAAAAAGCTATATTTTCCAAAGCACTTCTTCAAAAGGAAATTTCAGATGAATATTTTCCTCAGATGCAAAGGTTATTGATGAGCAGGATGATACACATGGATTATTTGAAGACTATTCAGCTGGTATAGACCTATGAATTGGACAATACAATGAAAAGTTCACCGACTTTGAGAATCATGATATCACACTCAAATTAGCATTTTAGTCTCCCCTAGTTGAATCACCAGTGCACCTAACAACTACAGATGGAATTGATTGAGCTCTCCATAGATGACATTTAAAAGTCATTGTCAGATGCTAAAAAATATCCAATTGAAATACGAAAAAATGCAGTAGAATACCCATGCCTTCGGCAATGTGCCAGAAAAATGCTTTATTGATTTTCAACCACTTATTGCTGCAAATCTAGATTCTCCTATCTAACCGAATCAAGACACCCTTAAGGTTACAAAAGACTGGTATTGGCTTGGCATGGTGGCTCATGCTGTAATCCTAGCACCCTGGGAGGCCAAGGTGGGTGGATCCCTTGAGCTCATGAGTTCAAGACCAGCCTTAGCAAGAATGAGACCCTGTCTCTACAAAAAATGAAAAACTGAGTCAAGAGGATCATTTGAGCATGGGAGTTTGAGGTTGCTGTGAGCTATGATGCTATAGTACTTTACCTAGGAGAACAAAGTGAGACTCTGTCTCAAAAAAAAAAAAAAAGATTGGTACCCATATAGAGAATCAACTGAAACTGCAGACCTCCACACTGCAACCAAATATTCAGATGGGTTTCAAACAAAAAGAAGACACAACAAAATCAAAGTTTAGTTTAACTTTAAAATTAATAAATAGTTTTCATTTTTGAAATTATTAAGTACATAGTAGATACATTTTTACAAAATTGTGTACCTTGTAAAACATATATAATTGAAGTTACTTGAATGCACCCTTATTTGATTATAGCTAAATTAACATGAAAAGTTAATCAACATGAAAAGTTTTTTAGCTAAATTATAGCTAAATTAACATAAAAAGTTAATCAACATGAAAAGTTTCCCCATGTTCAGGTAAGACTATTTGAGGGCTGGATAGGAAATTCTGTTTATCTATTCATGAAGTCCAAGTTCTCTGCATTAGCCATTTGTTGGCCTTCTTGGATTATTATAGAAGCATGAAAGTATTGAAGTTTCATTAAAAATATCTATTTCTAGCTGGTTGTTTACATAGGTTTCACCGCATGTGCAGCTGCTACAAGCTTAGTTACAGTTTTTCACATTTTCCTAAAAACTTAACTAAATTTTGGAGACCTAAGGAAGAAATGTGATTTTTGTTTGGTGTTGGAAAATTGTATTCTCTTTGAATCCTACTTTTATACTTTTCTCTTCAAAAATTTTCTTGTTATTTTTAGCTTTTTGCCAAGTGCCTGTGTGTGTTTTATCCCATTTTTTCCTTGACCGTTTCATGTTTTTTATGTTCAGAAAGGGTAAAGGGATTTCATTACTCAGTAAATCAGGTATAAATATCCTACATATATGCAGTATTCACCCCAAATGAACAGACATGCTGGGTGTTACGTAGGCATGTGTGTAAGTGCCTGTACTGTGTGTGTAGACACATATTTCTCTGCACTTCCTACAGAGAAGCAGAAGCCAGAAGGAATGAAAGGCAGGGTGGTCTGTTTGAGGGAGGGGCACCTTCAAACCAAGTGGCTGCACACACAGTGCTGACGTTTACACTTTCATAGAAACAGTGACAGTGACGTGATAGTGCACCTTTTGTAAAGACAGTTAATTTTGTGTATGTTTTGAAGTGTCATCAACACCTGTATTAGTCTCTAGATTTGTATTTTCAGAAATTTCAAGAGTTTCATTGTTTTGATGCCTGAGAACTGTAACTTTTGGTGTGATGTTTGGTTGGGTCTAAAATTGATGAAATTCTTCCCAGTATAACATGATTGTGATCATGTTGAACTGCAAGGAGTCTTTGGCAATAGTTTTGTGTGCACCTTTGGATTAATAGCTTGTTCAGCTATCAGAGTTCTGCCTGAAGTTACAGTCACTCATACTAAAGGCCCAAATGATTGCACTTCTAAGTGGCACTTCCTGGCTATAGATAGCTACTGGATCTCAGAGGGGAAAAACTCTCCTGCATAGCAAATCAATCAGTATCAGTGACCAGCCTGGGTTCCTTTAAGAAAGTAAGGTGAGAGCTATACAGAGGAAAGCTCCATCACACCCTGTGCACACTTGTGCACTCTCATCTCTTTGTCACTCTACCCTAGAGATGGAAGAGATGATCGCCCTCCTCAGACAAAAAGGTAGATTCTGGAGAATAGAGAGACACCAGCAATTACCATTCAAATACACACATGATATTCCAGGAACACTCACACATTCACCATGTAAGCTGGTGAATACGTGTGTGTTTTTTTGTTCAGTTTAATCTCAGTAACTGTGTAATATTGATTGAATATGTGTGCTTTCATGAAAGTAAGGTCCTGTTTTAATGCAAATATTAACAAAGTAGTTAAGAAAACACAAGGAAGTAACAAGGAAATATGACCTGTGGGGTGATGGTTTCTGAAATTACATATCTTTCCTGTGAAGCATTGGTTGTTTTAAGAGCACTAATGTTGATCTTTCTTTTAGAATGTGGGTGTGTAATTTAAGGTAAAACATTCTCATTGCCCAGTGTGAAGTTTATTTTGTCAAGTACTTTAAATATATATGCCATTTATTGCCTAATATATTTCCTCAAATGTTTTTAGTATTTTTTTAATGGGGGTGTGTGTGTGTGATATTTCTGGAAATATCCTTGCTTGAAGGTTAACAGAAACTTTTAGTGAATTATCTGTAGCAGAATAGAATATGTTTTATTAAAAAAAATACCTTCTTGAAGAGTGATTCTATAATTTCTCAGACAAAACCTTTCTAGGGTTTATGAGCTCAGCCTGTCCATATCAGGGAAATCTTTAAAGCATCTCATGTTGCACGAGTAAACTATTATTTTCATTGCTCTGTGATGAAGTACAGCTGGCCACAAAATACTGAATGAAGTTTAAGCATAATGTGAAATCGCTTACCAAAATTCCCTCAGAATCTAGATTTTAAAATAATTTTTCCCATAGGCCTAATTTTATAACAATGAGCTGATTTTGAAGGATCTCTCCACCCCTCTTCCTATCTTTAAATAGTAGAATTAGAGGTGGAGAAGGACTAGGTTCTCGGGTAGCACAGAGTTCCTATTTCTATATATCATTATTGTGATATGTTTCCAGATCTCAGCGACACCTTGATGTGTAAAATTCAAGTTGATGTCTCATCTGACCTCTAAATTGATGTTTGCTCTCAATAGATCCCACGTGCTGGGACCATCTGCCAGGTCGCTCACATGATTACAGATTGGCCTCAAGAATCAGCACAGAGATGCAGCTCAGAGACATCTGGTCTCTCCCTTGCTATCCTATGTGTCTCTTATCAAATTGGTTGATGGAAATAATCACCACTTTCCTTTTTTTTTTTTTTTATGACCCCTTCCTTGTTTTTTTTTTTTTTTTTTTTTTCTTATTAAATCATAGCTGTGTACATTAATGCGATCATGGGGCACCATACACTGGTTTTATATACCGTTTGACACATTTTCATCACACTGGTTAACATAGCCTTCCTGGAATTTTCTTAGTTATTGTGTTAAGACATTTACATTCTACATTTACTAAGTTTCACTTGTATCCTTGTAAGATGCACTGCAGGTGTAATCCCACCAATCACCCTCCCTCTGCCCATCCTCCCCCCCCCTCCCCATTCCCCATATTCTTAGGTTGTAACTGGGTTATAGCTTTCATGTGAAAGCCATAAATTAGTTTACTTACCTTGATAAAATTGTTTTGCATGTGAAGGGGTATGAATGGTGCTTTCCAGTTAGCACTGCTGTTATTTTTCATCTCTTATTTTTAGAGTATTATTTTCCTTTCCTTATAGTCTACTTTTTTTTGGTCATTCCCTCCTAAAACATTAGATTGGTTTTGACCATTTCCTTAATTTAATAAATACAGCTTCATGTTATAGAACTCTCTTCTCTTAGAGAGATGTCATCACCAAGCCAGGAGCATGCAACCCTAGTAAAATCCCTTGCTTTGCTCTCAGAGGTTGACAGTGGAGCTTAAGGAAGGAGAATTATACATCTCCCATTGTGCCACATACTTTTATTCTATTGGCTGTAGTCTAGGTCTTTTTTTTTTTTTTTAACTTTTCTTTCTCTTTTTTTCTTCTGCCTTTGACCACAACACCTTACAGCACAGGAGAAGAATTCTTGCTAAAGTTGGGGCGCTGCATTTATCTCTTCCTCTTCACCCGCCAAGTCTATTATTCTGTCATGTTACAAGATGAGGTTAGTCGCATGAGACTTGCTCCTTACAGACCATTCATTTTTATGACTCCAAGGGTGTTTGTGAATTTATTGTGTAATGAATTCTTTGATCATATTTTTTAAGCATAGCTCATAGATTTGAAGTTTTCAGAAGGATTTCATTTTTCAAATATACCTACTCTATTTGCCCCATCCCTGCTTATTTAAAAAAAGGGAACTATTTCAAATATATAGAAAAGCATAAAGAATCATCTGACAAGGTAACATCCCATTTTCAGCACACATTTTTTATAATTCTGTTGATATACTTATATATCTATTTTTAATATTTTGCTGTTACAAATAGCAGTGCAGAGAACATTGTGTACAGATCTCTTTGGTGGCCCTTGGGAGAGTTTCTCTATTAGAGTCTGTGACCAGGACTAGAATTGCTGAGACAAAAGTATGCCTCTCTTTAATTTTATGAGGTAGTGAAAGTTTTTCTCCAACATTGTACTAATTTATAATGCCATCAGCAGTTCCTTGCCAACACTTGGTACCTTCAGACTTTAAATTTATTGCTAACTTCATGGCTGTGAAATGGTATCATGTTATGGTCTTAATTTGCATTTTTAGATGACTTGTTAGAATGACCCAGTCATTGGCTATTTGTTCATTAGTCATTTATTCATTACCTATTCGTGTTTCTTTCTCTTTGACTACTCTCTGTATCTTTGGCCTATTTGCATATTGAGCTTTTGTTTTCTTATTTTTCAGAGTTCTTGGTAAATTCTAGATACCGTCCACAGGTGGTTGTATTTGTTAGACTTTCGGCCTTTAGCATGTCTTTTCTTATTTCTGTGGCCTTTGAAGTACCAAAGTTTTATTTTTAAAATGTCTGTAGTAAAAGCATTTTCTTTATTGTTTGCACTTTTGATGTCTTGTTTCAGAAATATTTTTCATCTTGTAGACATAAGGATAGTCTCTCCTTCTTAGAAATGTTTTAAATAATTATATTTCATTTTTTTGTTCTTTTAAACCACAAAAATTTCTGTGTGTGTTAGCCAAGTTTATTAAAAAATGTTTTAAAGCAATATGCATGTGTTTAACCAATCATCTTTTCTACAACCATTTATTGAATAGCTTTTCTTTTTTTTGAGTACTTTGTTCATCTACACTGGTCTCATTTGTCACGCCTCCCTCGTCTTAATCACTAGAGTTTTGTAATAAGTGTTGACTTCTGGTTGCTCTGCAAAGTCACTCCAGCTGTTTTTTGTTTCCAAAACTTTCTCAGCTTTTATTGTTCCATAACTCTTCTAAATGAATTTTAGGATCAGCTTGTCAAGTTCTGTAAAAATCTATTGGAGTTTTTATTGGAATTACATTGATTGATGGATAAATTTGAGGAAAATGAACATCTTTACATTTGGCTCGTCCTGCCAGTGAACATCATATATTTCTTCTTTTGTTTTGGCCATCTTTTTATACCTTTATTTTATGTTTTGAAAGGTTTTTTTCACATACATGCTGCACAGCTTTTAAAATTTTTGTAAATGGAACCTTTTGAAAATTACATTTTCTCATTGCTACTGATATATGAGAATACTACAGATTTAATATATTGTTCTTTTTTCTATTTTGTAGTTCTGCTAACTCTCCTAAAAATTGTCTACAGATTTTTCTCAGAGTTTTCTAGGCTGCAAATCGTATCATATACAAAATAATGACACTGAGCTTATTCCTCTTCTTAAATCCTTGTTTTATTTTATTTTCCTGGATTGGTTGGGGCTTTCAGAATAAGGCTGAATAAAACCATTGATAGAAATATCCTTATATCTGGCTTTAAAGAGAGTGCTTCAGACTTTCCATTGGTAAGTACAATATTTACTCTAAGCTTTTAGTGTATCTCCGTTTTTAGATTAATGAAGCTTGTTCTCTAATGCTATTTAGCTAATGTTAAAAAAAATTCATGGGTAGTATATGTTCCTATGTAAATCCTGAACCCCTTAACCTTTGGGATTTTTTATAATTCAAATTTGTAAGATTGAGCATATTGGTACTATAATAACAGCTAATATTTATTGAGTACCTGTTCTCTGTCAGAAAGTTTACCTGTATTTTTGACATTTAATGCCTATGACAATCATATGAAAGATAGCTAATCCTATTAGACATGAGGAAGTTGATGCCTAGGGGTTGGATAATTTGTCCAAAATCTCATGGGTAGTGAGTGGCAGATTTGAGATTTAAACTGAATATGTCTGACGGAAAGTTGGTGTTCTTTTCACAACATCTCACTGGGAAATGAATGACAAAGACAGATTCGATTTTGATAATAAGTAGTAACAAAATTTATTGCTGTTGCTTTTTGATTTTGAGGTACATAATAGAAGACTGCATGGGAAATATAAATACTGCCGGGACTTTCATGTCCTGTCCTCTATCCTGTATACTACACAACTCCAGGGGCACCATTTATATGGGTCTCAAAGTGAATGGTGCCTCCCTGGATTTACATAACATAATGACGTTTAATTCTGTGAATAGGTATCTGTATCGAAAGGCTCTGAGGAGGGAAACAGTCATTCTAACTGAGATAACTTAAAGTTTAATTAATTGCATCATTAGGCTGAATTTGGGGACTCCTATTAGTACAAACAATGGGGCTTGCTAAGATTGTATTTTACAAAATGTGTGCTTGATATTTGCTGTTTTCAGTTTACTTCATTAAAAAAGGAGAAACATACTTCAGATGAGGGCAGCCATTTAACCTCCAATTGTTTTAGCTGGATGTTGGCTCCAATATTAAAGAAGAGAGTTTACAAAGGAAATTCACAGTATTTGATGATTACCTCATGGAAGGATTCTTGTACAGCAATGAGCAAAGAAATTATGTTCTCTTAAAGAGGTACAGAATTTGTTTCTTGTTTAAGTATTTTTTCCTTATTGAAATGCAATTTGGAATTTTTAGTAACTAAAGGTAGATGATAAATATAGTAAATGTGACAATCTATTTAGTCATGATACTAACTTTGGAAATAATGAATATACTAATAAAATAGAATTTCACAGTATAAATATATTTTATTGGTACTAGAACTAATGTAGGTTTTTTCCTCAGTTTATTTCTGGCCAATATGGCATCGATTATATTTTATGTTTTGAATGCAAAAATTTTATATTATTTCTGATTTTCTCTGACCCATCTATGGATGCTTGATTCTCCATTTTCCACTACCCTTTTGCTTTCTTTACCCAGGATATACTTTTTTCCTTCTAAGTCCTTTCTTCACAGCAGTATCCACTCTCTCTGCTGGCTATCAGTTCTTTTTCTCCTCTCAAAGTCATTTCAGTCATTGTTCTTTATGCCTCTCAAAGGAATAGAAAAACGACTGGTCTCTGAATTATTATTTCTCTTTGAAGCAAGGAGAATGCAGAGTTTGCTAAAAATCACTTTCTTTAATAGGCTCCCCAAAAGTGACTTCAGTTTTTTTCTCGTTTGCCATTAAAAAATTTACGCACCCTGTCATTTAAACTTGAGAATAGATTACAAAAACTTTCTAACATTTAAAATGGCGAGAATACTTGGCACTTTTCTTTTGTGAACTCACTTTTAGGTAACGTGTAAAAACAACATCTCTCTCTTTACCTGTGGTAACATTTTTGGCTCCTCAAAACACATGTGTTAATGCAATATTTCTCCTGAGAGAAGAAAAGCCAAACAAGTTAACTTTTTATCCCTTGGATTTTTACGAAGCACTTCATATGTTCCTAGGAAAATTCTTGAAATCTTTTTCAAGTATATGCACATCATATGCATGCAGCCTCCAACTTGCATCCTCCAAAAGTTAAGTTTTAGTTCATTGACTATGTTAAATCTAGAGTGGTAATTATTATATTCCTTTAAAACCCATTTTATCCTAATGTCAGTACAGTATGATCCTGCCTTCCATTGAGAAGATTGTTTACGTTAGGAGTGCCTTCTGAGCTCTGCTAATAAGGTCGGTTACAGACATGAAGTGGGCAAGATTTGTCAGTGACAGCTCCTTATGGAATGACCTTAGACTTGAATGTGAAGAGGGAAGTGGTGAGGAAGGGCTAGAGTCAGAAATGAGTCAGTTGGGCATAACCAGCTTGCATATAACCTTGAGCTGATTTTAATGTTATTTATATAGAGCACAAAACATCTTATATCTTGGGGAAACAGTAATATTCTAGGAAACGCCAACACTACATAAGAACTTCATTTGTAGTGCAAATTAGAACAGAGTACAAAATATGGGTTAAGAGTTCTCAGGCATATGCTAAGGACACATGTAAATGCATTGGTATAATTTAACAAAAATGTAATCGGGGGTCCCCGAGCAACCCGTTTCTATTTTCAACATTGACCACAAATGACCACTTAATTTTTTGCTGCCTTTATTCATTAACAAATCTGAGAGGGTGAACGATGAATGGAGTATGAGTCTTCCCCGTTCTTCAGCTTGCCTTTTTCCTAGGCCTGACTCCATGCTTCCCTGGCCCGAGCACAGTTTTCCTAGTAGATAGAGTCTATAGTACATTTGTAGATTTCTGATCATAATTTTAATCTCTGGATTGTCCCCTCTCCATTCATCTTTCTTTCTCTTCTGCCTCATCTTCCCTGGCATTTCTGTGTATTCAGTTTATCTTATCTATTTCTCATATTTGGCAATCTGAATATTAAGCCTGCATGCAATTTCGCTGGGTTTCTCTGTTTCTATTTTGTGTATTTAAGGGATTGTGAACTTAACATAAAACTAGATTATGTTAGGCATAATTTGCACCAGTAAAATTCAATGCACATTTTATATATATTTTTTCCTGTGAATCTAAGGTTTTAAAATGGTAATAATAATTAATAATAGGACCCAGTATTCCTCCCTTTGTGGAGCTGGCTTTGCTAATGTAGAGTTTAGCCTTGTTTCTCAGACTAAATTCTGTATATCTGGATTCAATCTGCCCTTTACCTGAGAATTGTATCACTGAGCACCTATATGCTACTTAAAATAAAATCCGAAAAACTGGTAATTAAAATAAACCTTATTGTTATTTCTGTACTAATCTTTTACGAGGAAAAGAACAATAACAAATTACCACCAGAAGCTTATAAAAGACAATTAAGAATGCCATGGAGGCAGTAGACAGTTTAATCTCTTTATTCTCACTCTACTGATTTCATGGAAAGATTTGAAGCTCCATCATTTATCTCAAGCAATGTAGGAAGTGGGGAGGACACAAGACAGGAGAATCAAGAGGAAACCAGAACTGTTTGTCAGCTCAGAATTCAAGGCAGATCTAGGGATTTGGACAGCAGGAGTCTATTGATTTTGAGTCAAGGACTCTACCATTAATGTGATTCAGTTACTTTTCATATGTCTGTTTCATTTTCCTCACTCTACCGACTGCATTCATCACCCTCTATTCTTTATATATCTTTTCTCTATCTTATGCTTTCTGCTTACTCATAATTTTGGTTTACTCATAAATCGACTTTCATGGTTTCCTCCATCCTATATTTTTCCATGAACCTTCACTGGCTTTCTTTAATAGCTACAATATTTTTTTATAAAGTTTAAATTCTTTAAGATAGAGGTTGATTTTTTTTCACGTTAAAGCACATTATAGATTGATGGCTAGACTGTAGATTGGCTGCCTATGGGTCAAATAATCACCTTGGTACTTCCTTCACTTGGAAACTAGGCAGAAACTGTGGACATGTGGCAGGTTCCATTTTTCAGGAGCTGCTGGGATGGCTGGCAGCATGATTAACAAATTGAATTACTATAGAATTTCTAATTCCTTCATTATGTACATAGAATGTAATAATTGATACTGTTCATAATAACTCCCTAGAAGCATAATATTCTGAAGCTCTTTAACATCTGGAGAACGATTTATGTTTGGTAGAGTTTTGGTGTTAAGTGCATTTTACTGTATTCTAATAGTTTCAAAGTTGGTAATTTTTCTATGTTATTGTATGGAAGTCCTAATTACCCAAACATATTTCTATTAATCGGGACACAACAATTCCTAATAAAAAGCAATCACTTCTGTGAGATCTTGGAGTTTTAAAGACATTGTCCCTCCCAATCCCCCGGGATGTAAAATAATAGAATAATAAAATAATAACAACAATAATAGAGCATAATAAAAACCATAATAATAACAATGATAGAGTAATAATACTAAGTTTCTTCAAAAGATCTTGTGCTGTGTATTTTTTTCCCCTTTAAGTTTCTGGTGAAAGTTGATCATAGTCTGTTGATTTATAATCAACTGTCAAAATGTGTTTCTCATCATTTGGGGAGAGGCAAAAGATTTTCAGTGAATGTTTTATCTGGTAAGCGATGATGAACTTTCCTGTAGAAACAAACCATATAAGTAGAGATGATCACACAGGAAGGATATCTGAAATTTTTTACACTTCAGTTTTGACTCATTAGTGAGCCAATTATTTGATGATTATGTGATTAAAGTCCCAGGAGTAAATACTTTTGATTCTTACTACTGTGAGCAAACTTGCCTTGTTTAGCCTTAACTAATATTTACTGACCTGTGATAATACTGTATGTGTAAATTGCACAGTAAGTAAACTGATTGGGTATTGAAAGAGCAATGGAGAAGAAAGGGTTTTGGACCGTGCACTGTAGAAATCAGGCAATCCCACCAAAACAATTACTGACTTCATGTTCTGACCACCTCTTCATGAGGTGGTCACAATGTATCGCCTAAGCCCAGGAGTTGGAGGTTGCCGTGAGCTATGTGATGCCATGGCACTCTACAGAGGGCAATAAAGTGAGACTCTGTCTCTGCAAAAAAAAAAAAAAAGAAGAAGAAAGAAAATAAAGTACTATATGTCAAAATTTGTGAAATGCAGCTAAAACAGGGCATAGAAATCCATTTATATTTTAAAATGCTTCTAGTAGAAAAGAACAGTACCTTAAGTTCGGTTTTCTCAGCTTCTACCATTTGAATCTAAAAAAAGAATGCAAAGTAAGTAGAAGAAAAAAATATAGAGCAGAAACTGATGAAATAACAATCAGACAAACATTAGATAAATCAATAAAACCAAGAGATAGTTCTCTGAAAATACCAAGGAAGTTTACAAATTTCTGATAATACTAATCATGAAAAATAAATAAATCACCAATACCTAGATTGAAAAGGGGGATATCACTACAGATCCTACAGCCTAACAGAAGATATTTATGAACAACTTTATGCCAATAAATTGACAAATTAGACAAAATGGAAAAATCTTTAAAATATACGAATTGCCAAAGTGAACTAAAGAAGATATAGAATAGATCTACATTTATTATAGAACTTTGATTCATAAATAGAAATATTGCTTCAAAGAAACTTTGGATAGTTTTACTGGTGAATTCAATAAAACACATAAAAAGGAGATAGGCTAAACTTTACAATAACTTCTTCCAGAAAGCAGAAGAGAAGCCCAACTCATTTTATGAGGCCAACCTTATTCTGATACCAAACTCAGACATTACAACAAAAGAAAACTCTAAATCAATATCCCTCATAAGATAGACACAAACGTCCTTAACAAATAACGTTAGATAGTACTTCATGACTAAGTGTTGTTTACATCAGAAATGTTCATCCTATTTACACTCAATCTAAATGAATGAGACATTTAAGTTGGTAGAAAACTTAAAAAAAACCTGTTAGGTATAAATTTATTAAGCTTAAAGTTGTCTCCTTTAAAATGTATCTATAGATTTTTGCTAAACATACATATAAATCTTCACAACACAATTCTTGTTGCTTATTCCTAGATATGTATAATATATTTCTTGTTCCCTATTTTTCTAAAAACTTACCAGTAGTATTGGAATTGTGCCTGATTTGACATGAGTTTTCATAACTGACAAAAAATAGAGAAGAATAAAAAAGAAAATTTTAGTTAACATCTGCTTTTCTGGTCTAGAATAAGTTTTCTATTTAAGGCCACACATTGAACAAGTACAATCTTTCAAAATTGAAAGTATGTTTGCTCATGGTATAAAATTTAGGTACTGAAAATAAGCAAAAAGTACAAATAAAAATAGTCTAAAATCCCATCTTTGGAGAAAATAATTTGTAACTTATCCTTGGAGAAAATCATTTGTAACTTCCCTACTCCGCATGACTTAATAATAAATATGTTAGAGCAATCAATAATTTGTGAGTTTTAATCTGGGAAAATTGAATATAGGTCATTGGGAAAGTGACTTAATCTATGGGCCTAAATTTCCTTGTCTACAGAGCATAGGGACTTGATTAGACATTGTTTATAGTGTCTTCCAACTTTATGTATGAATCCAAAGTGAATCGCACAATTCTTGAAAACATAGAAACAAAAAAACCATACTAATCAGAAGGTGGCAGTGTTGTTGAAGAAAAGGTCTAGATTTTAATACTAGTAAATGCAAGTGGATTGTGATACTGGGTTTTGTACCTTGATAAAATTAGTGCTGTAGCAAATTAGTGACAAACCACTAATTTGCAGGATTAAAATATCCTGTTACATCATTTATGTGTTTTTCTGAGGTTGATAACATCATTATATATGACATTGCTTTACTGTGAAATGAGACAGAATCACATTATGATCACCTAAAACTCACATAAATACAACACTCATGCTAAACTGAGAGATTTCAAGTGGATAATTATTGTTACATTGGTTTCAGGTATTTAGAAAGAGATTGCCTGGCTATTAAGTGACAACTTTCCCATACACATTTGCAATTTGACATGGATATTTTTAGTGAGGCAAAGTTTTCATGTTTTGTTTTTCTACTTTTTGAAATAAAGGAAGATTCAAGCACATACAATGTAATGGATTTAGACAGCCTACCTTTAATACATAATAATTGAATTTGATAATTTTATCTTTATTCTCTCTCTTAGAAATAAGTAATAAGAGTTAAGCTTCTACAGTGGCATTAATAAATGATATTTAAATTTATGATCTATTGTTTGTTTAGTGGGACATCCAAAAATAATATCATTTAATAAAGCAACTGCTTGTAACGGAAAGTGTCAAGTCAAGATTTCATTTAGAATGAAAAAGAAAGGCTCGGCATCTGTAGCTAAGTGTTTAGAGAGCCGGTCACATACACCAGGGCTGGCGGGTTCGAACCCAGGCCTGTTAAAACAACAATAACAACAACAACAACAACAACAACAACAAAATAGCCAGGCATTGTGGCAAGCTCCTGTAGTCCCAGCTACTTGGGAGGCTGTGGCAAGAGAATTACTTAAGCCCAAGAGTTTGAGGTTGCTGTGAGCTGTTGACACCACGGTACTCTACTGAGGGTGACGTAGTGAGACTGTCTCAAAAAAAAAAAAAAAAATGAAAAAAAGAATGTGGTCATATATAGGGTATCCATAAATTTAAGATAGACTTTTAAATTGCATATGAACTTTAGGGATACTATTTTACTTGGGTACAGTTCTCTCCCTAAGTGTTTGAGACTTGTAGACTAGGTATACCACTGTCTTAGTCTGTTTTAGCTACTATAATAAAACCATAAATGGAGTAGCTTGTAAAAACAAAAATTTATTTCTCACTCTCCTGGAGTCTGGGAAATCCAACATCCAGGTGCTGGCAGACTCAGTCTCTGGAGAGAGCCTACTTCTTGGTCCATGGACAGTGCCTTCTTGCTGTGTCCTCACCTGGTAGAAGAGATGAGGGAGCTCTCTTCAGCCCTCCCACTCATGAGGGCTCCACCCCCAAGACCCAGTCATCTCCTAAGGGCTCCACCTCCTAATACCATCACTTGGAGGTTTAGGATTTCAATTTATGAATTTGGGAGAAGAAGCACTCAGACCATAGCAACCAGTTTTTACTGGGATATCCCTCTCCCCTCAGCATTTCTGGGACTATTTTCTATATGGAACAGATAAACCTCCAGGCCAAATTGTCTTTGTGTCCCTCTGCAGAATTCTTGGGAAAGATGAAGCTATAAATGAATAAATAAATAAATAAATAAAATCAGCCTTGCCAAAGATGAAGCATGCAGATTACAGGTTAATGCTAACACTCTTACAAAACCCATGCTTTGTCTGGGTTTGTGCCACTGGGAGGAAGCTCATAGGCAGTAGGCAGAACCCAGCATGGGAGAGCCGGAGGGCCTTGTCGGAGGTTGAAGTCAAGCCTCCATCCCTACCACTGCGGGGACTGCCACCTTCCACGGTTGTTGTCTTGTTCCTCAATCCTGATGGCTTTTCCAGCGGGAATGCTGGAGTTTCATTTTAGGTAACACCTCTTTCTTGAAGCTAACTCCTCTCTCCCACTATTATTTTATAGAAAGAGTATCTCTGTGTATCTAAACTACCTACAGGGTGGCCATAAAGTTCTTGTGCAATTTAAAAATTGCTCACTATTTTAAATCTCACACAAACTTCATGGCCACCCTACATTCCCCTGTATTTCCTATATTTCACCATGAGCATCCTTCCCTATTACCTCAAATTCCCAGGGGCAGCATCTGTCAGAGTGACCTCCCTGTTCTTCCCTGACTATGCCAGCCAGACCCACTCCCAGCATAGGAATTTTACAGTTGCTCTTCCCTGTGTCTGGGACGATATTCCCTCTGATAGTCCCATGACTAGCTTGCTTAGTGCCATCACATCTTTTTTGTTCTCATGTCATTTTCTCTGTGAGAATTTCCCTGGTTCTGCTATTTGCAACTGCTATTCCCCTGTACCCCACCCCACCCTGTGCCCGGCATTCCCACTCCCCTTTCCACTTCATTTTCCCTTCATAGCACTTCCCACCTTTTACTAACTACATAACTTACCAATTTTGTTTACTGCCTGTCTCCTCCACCAGGCAGAGCACAAGAAATTCTATCTGTTTTCTTCATTGCTGCATTTTCAGTGCCTAAAAGGGTGCCCATTTGAAAGGAAATATGTAATAACTATTTGTTGAATGAGGATAGGAGTGAATTTTCTCAGAGAAATATCCCAAGAGGTTAGAAAGATTTTCTTCTTTGTTCATTATCTTCAAATAATAGAAGGAACATAAATGAAGGAACAATAGCATGCATGGCTTTTAAAGCATGGTGGATGTTTTAAAAATATTTCAGAAAGGTTCCTTGTATTTGTAATGCAACCAAAGACAACTTATAGAAAGATATGTGGCGGTATAAGAACTGAATTTATTCTGCTATATAAGTTTAATAATAGAATAATTTTCAGATATAAAGTCAACTTAGATCTTTTTGACTTATTTTATAGATGAGTGTGTTATTCTGTGCCCACTGTTTCATCTAATAGGTGGCCGGGTGGTCACCAGGCACCCTTGCCAGGAGGTACTGGCCATTCTTGCTCCCTTTCCTTCCTTCCCCTGCCTAACCTTGAAAAGTATAAGAAGGCACAACATGTTCTATAGATCACTAGTTAAGTTGTGCTTCCTCTGGGGTGCTTGTCTAAGCTAAGTGCTTGAGAGGTATGTGAGTTAAAAGTTTGTACTTAAAGAAATTTATTCTGGCCAGGTGCAGTGACATACCCTGTAATTCCAGCACTCTGGGAAGCTGAGGCTGGAGGATCCCTGGAGCTCAGGAGTTCAAGACTGGCCTAAGGAAGAGCAAGACCTTGTCTCTACTAAAAATAGAAAACATTAGCCAGGTGTTGTGGTGGGCGCCTGATGTCCCAGCTATTCAGTAGGCTGAAGCAGGAGGGTCGCTTGAATTTAGGAGTCGGGGGTTGCTGTGAGCCATGATGATGCCATGGCACTCTGGCATGGGCAACAGAATGAGACTCTGTCTCAGAAAAAAAAAAAAGAAATTCTGATGATACTTCACCTATAATTTGAAAGGAAGGCAGAAAAGCTAATTTTCAGACACTCTAAGCTCTAACCAAACTGATAACCCTCTTTTTCTTATAAAACCATTCATAAATCAGCCTTACTCCAAGATCCTCCTTTCTCTTAAACAAATCTTTTCATTCTTCTTACATTCAATTTTTTCTCAAATGCTCAAAAAGAAAGCGAATTCTTCCTTATTTTTGTTCCTGAATTCTTCAGATGGAAAATAATATCTAACTTCTGTCCACCACCAAAGCACTTTGACTCTATCTTCAGTAAATACTAGTCTTTCATTTCAAGGAGTTTATAGGCCAGCAGGAAGGATGAGACATGTTTGCTCATAAGTATGATACATGATAAAGATTGATAATGTCTTTTCATATAATCAGATAAAGTCCTACTAGCATTTAGAGACAGAGAGATGGCTTCTGATTGCTTCATGGTGGAAGTCGTATTTGGCCCTTGAGGAGCAGATATGATTTGGGTGGGCAGAGAAAGAGGAGGAACGAAGGACTTGCCAGGTTAGGGGATAAGAGTAGACAAAGGCATAGGAGCAGGAATTCTTCTAAAAAATAATTACTGGTTAAATGAATACGGTGGAACAAGAGCCAGGATTGAAAAGGTACGATTGCCCAAACCAAGAAAGGCTCTGACTGCCAGGCAAAGGAATTTAGACTTCTGTTGAAAATGGAGAACTGTAAAAATTTTCATCAGGCAAGTGACCTGGACAGAAATGTGTTTCAGAAGATTAAACTAAAGCAGTGCTTACATAGGCTGATTTAGAGTGGAGAGATACTGTAGACAGGGAAGCCATTACAGCAGTCAGTAGAGATGATAAAGACATGAACATCATAGTAGCAGTGAGAAAAGGAAGACTGGATGGTTAAATGGCAGGGCAAAGCTAGAATCAGGACTGGGCAACTGTTAGTTGGAGTAGAAGGCAGAGGTGTTATATCACTAGGTTTACTGAGAGAATGGTGTTCATTAACCAAAATTGGTATGTGGGTTTTTGTGTATGCAGAAAGACAGTTAGGCTTTACCAGGAAAAGGAGAAAATGGTGAGTGGAGGGGCTTTCAGGAATACATACATCAAAGAGTGGATAGTTAGTTGGTTATAGATGCCAGTTTTGTCCAATTTCATGAACATTCTTATGTAAGCAACTTAAAATGAGGAATAGTATTTGATACCTTTTATTCTCACCCTTCTTCTATTCTGAGCCCCACCACTGTCCTTGAGCCCGTTGTAGGTATTTAAGAAATATGTATTGATTGATAATGTGTTTTGCTTTTCAAGCCAGGTTTAAAGACAGAAGGTACAGACCCAGCTCTAAAATTGCTGGTAAAGAGACCTCAAGGGTCTAAACTTCCCTTCATTGACTAGATGGAGGCTGAACTTCTCTACATTAGAATCCTGTGGGTTACTACTGTGGAGCCAGCTATTGACATGTAAATGTAAATGTAATATTAACATGTAAATGATAATTGCATAGGCATAACACAGTAAAGCATTAGTCTTTCAGAATTAACATATTTCTTAAATTAACCAATCAGTTCCTCAGATAAGAGCTGGGTCCTAAGAGAATCAGAGGAAGGACAGGTACTTTCTGAGGGGAGGAAATTGTGAAGTAGCACCAGTGACTGGCCCAGGGGAATGGTGAATTCTGGGCAGGTGTGACACAATGGCCTGTGGGAAGATGTCATGTAGAAGTGCTGGGCAGCAAAAACAATAGCTGTTCACTGCTGAATCAATGGAATTAATTTAATTTATGGTGTTTCTTTCTTCCGTTAAGAACAATTTAAATTGCAGTGTTATTTACAGTGGAAAGACTGAGGCTAGGAGACAGGAGGGCAAGGCACCCTCCTTTAACTGGTTAATATAACCCATCTTCTGATGCTTCTTTGTGAGACAAGCTAGCATAGTGTAAAGAGGTTCTTTTTAGATCTGGAAAATCTGGATTAAATCTTTGCTCTTTCTTTTTTCTTTCTTTCTTTTTTTTTTTTTTTTTTATAGTTTTTGGCTGGGGCCTGGTTTGAACCCACAACCTCTGGTGTATGGGGCTGGCTCCTTACTACTTTGAGCCACAGGCACTGCCTTAAATCTTTGCTCTTTCATGTACCTAGCTTTGTGCCCTTAGAAACCTCTCTTAAACTTGTTTCTTAGTTTCTACCTTAGCATAATGGATATATCATACCTTTTTAAAAGAATAAACAAAATGATGAATTTAAAGCAATTATAATAGTAAGGACTGGAAGCTCAGTAAATATTATTCTCTTTCCTTCTCTCTTTTCTTCATTTTCCAAATCTATGAAATGATAGAAATGGACTATATGCACTGCACGTCTCCCTCTTCATGCTTCTCTTCACAAATGATTCTATGAATTCTTGAAATATTTCCTCCCACTTTCCTGCCAAAAGTTTCCAAGAATCATAAATTAATGCTGCCAGGAAAAATGGGTCAAATAAATGACTTCCGTCTTCTCCCCTCCTCTGACATGCTGGTGGTCCCTCTGTTACCCTTTCCCTCCTTTTCCTCTCTCTACAGAAGGCTGTGTCTTAGTCTGGATGCTGTTAAAGAAAAAACTTAACAATATTTGTAAAAGCCCTGGAAAGAAGACTTTCTTCAGGACCATCGCAACAGGTAGAGGCACAGCTGCAATGAATTCTTGTAGTAGAGAGAGAGATCGGGCTCAACTCTGGATACAGCATAGGCAAGTGGGATTTTACAGTGAAAAATTACCAAGAGGAAGCACCCCCAGGCACAAGAGGGATTCTGGCTAAACTGATCCAACAGGATTCTGGCTGCAGACAGTCTAGGGCAGGCGTCCTCAAACTGTGGCCCGCGGGCCACATGAAGCGGTGTGAATTGTATTTGTTCCCGTTTTGTTTTTTAACTTCAAAATAAGATATGTGCAGTGTGCATAGGAATTTGTTCATAGTTTTTTTTTTTTTAAACTATAGTCCAGCCCTCCAATGGTCTGAGGGACAGTGAATTGGCTCCCTGTTTAAAAAGTTTGAGGACACCTGGTCTAGGGTGACCAGACAACACAGGAATTAGGGTGGATGGTAGAGGATGAGAAACCTGTTCAGACATCAGAGGCATTCAGACATTAAGGGTATTAGGGTTCTTGACTTAGAGTTCTTTACCACCACTGGATTTCTTATGAAAGTGCACAGGTGGAGTAGGGAGAAGGTTCAGGAGCCTGGTTAAAGTCTGACTAAGTAAAAAACCTTTGTTAAGACTCCACTAAAGGCAAACTGCAACCGTGCCTTTCAAAATGGTACTAACTGACCATGTGTGAAAATAGGACTGGTTTTTTTTTTTTATGTGTGTGGTTTAAAAAATATTGTCCTGCAGGCTAGCATAGATGTTGGTAGGAGAAAAGAAAACCAAGATTCTTTTGGTGATGGTGATTCAGGATTCCTGCACTGTTTGCTGGAAAAAAAAACAAAACAAAACCCTTGACGTCTGCTGAGGAGGCAGGGGAATGGGTCCTTGTGGTAATCTACACAAACACAGATGGCTGGGCACCACTATCGGGAGAGTTGCCAAGCAGAGGTGCTCAGAGCTTCCCTGATACGGTGAAGTACAAGTTCTTCACGAAGATTCTGAGGTCACACTTGGTCCTAGTAGGTTGCCGGGAGCCACATCTTAAAAAAAGAGTTTTCTCCGGAAAAATACTACAATAAATCAATTACAACCAGACAGGCAAGAAAAACATCCTGACCATTGGATTACCACACCTGCTCCGGGAATTCCCTCAGAGAGGATGGAGGACTCCCCACTGCCAGATTACAGCTACTGAGACATGGGTTGGAGCGTCCCGGCACTTGCCATAGGTTTGCTCTGGCTCTGATCTCTGCTTCTCATGTTTCGTCCCTGAAGTGTTCTGCGTTGGGTGAATGATCTATTTATTATTCCCTGTCATTACTCTTTGGCTTTTTCTATTTTTATTTGAACAGAATCACATGTGCTAACTCTCTTGAATTATGGTCCATGTCACGCGAAGCTCTAACCTAGGCCTCTTCTCTGTGTGGGAAGGGTTCTTTGCTGCCTTTTGCTTTACGAGTTGGCCGCCAACAATATTCAGGTTCTCCACCTGGAGCCCATTTTGGCCTACCGTGTTTTGGATGAAGTTGATAATGGATCTCATCAAAAGCAAAATGGGCTTTAAATACGTGAAGTAAGCCAGTCTTCTTTTGCTGTGTACCACTCTCAGGTTCAATCAATTAGTCAGAAACCCATGTGAAAGGGCTCGCAAATAGGACTGGATGTGGTGAGCATTGACTGTAGCCTGGCTGGCAACAGAGCCATAAGCCTATGCTCTAGTATTCCCACTGTTCTGATTCTGAGCTCCAATTTCTCGTTGACCAAAGCAAACATTTTCTTTGGTGAGGAAATTATCTGTGCAAAGTTCCCTACCAAAAGAGCTCTAACTCTGGTAGTAGCATCTCAAAATATTCTATCATCCATTTTATTGATTTATCATGGAGCACAATGCCATCAACAGTTTTGGGGAGCAATTTTCAGAACACTTGGTAAGCTTCTTTCTGAAAGCAGAACTGATAAAGGTGATTGTCCCCAGAGAATAGGAGTTAAGAATTCATATATTCAGAGTTGGGTTTTATAGGATGAATTGGAAGATCAGAGGGCAAGAGACAAGAGGGAATGTTAAGGATGTATCTGAAGGGGTCTAGGCTTGGGCCATTAGCTCAAAAGGAAGCTTACTAGGTTGGAAATAAACGGGAGAAGGTTTTATGGAGGGATGAGCGATACCAGTGAGGCTGAAAAAAAAAGCGAGCTGCATTGTTCACAAAGCTGTGAACAAATTGGACAGATGGAAGTTTTAGTCATTCAGTGAGGGAATTCATTTACGATTTCATAGGGAATAAATGAGAAGTTCTATGTGTCTAGAAGTAGATACCTTGCAAGAAGTTTCAGTAATTGAGAATTAGGTTTGAAAGGTGCCACAGGAGGGAGAAACTACTGGCCAGAAGACCAGTAAAAGGTTGTTTCATCAATGCATCCTGAGATAAGGAGTGTCTAGTCTAAGGCAGGGCAATGGCTGGAGAGAGAGTCTGTGATAGAACTTGTGAATTTTGATGGCTCACTGGGCTGTTGGGGTGAGAGGAATCCCAGAATATTCCCAGGTTTATAGATTTGAAGTATCACCTTTAACTGAGATCAGAAAAAGAAGGAACAGGTTTTGAAGTGGGATAGGGTCAGGCAGAGCTAAAATAAGTTTTGGTTATGGTATGTGAGAAGAGGCTATAAAACATAAAGGTGCACACAGGTGTCTGGACTTTGGGAGAGTTTGGTACTAGAAGTGATGATTGTAAGCACATTGGCTATAGTCAGGAGCTGAGGTCATGAAGGGGGAGGAGGGGTGTGAATGGCAAAAAGGACCTAATATGTGAACACGAGAGCAAATAGAAATTGAAGTAGTTATCAATTAGGGAGGCTAAGAGAAAATGACCAGAGAGGAAAAAGGAGCAGCAGAGGCCAATGGGACTCTGGAAGACACAATCAACAGTGATTAATGCTGCAGAGGGCCACAAAGGGTGAAGAGTGGAAATAAACACGTTGGATTTAATAGTGGGAAGGTGACCTGGAGTGGTGCTAGGAGAAGGCTGAGACAATGAATTGAGGAATGTCCTTGTACTGAGAAAAAGTAGATGGTGTGAATAGAATTCTCATTTGAGGAGTTTGATAAAACAGGTGCACAGTAATAGAAAAGAAGGCTCTATGGTGAAAGTCATTGCTGGATTACCTACAAAGCTTTAACCTTGCAAAGAGATGATATGGTCAATGCAGTCAAATTGAAACCCCTCTTTACAGCTTGTGTCTTCTTGTGCTTTAATGAATGTAACTGTTATGAGTTGGGGTGCATTCATTTCATCCTCAAATGTCTAAATATGTTTACCAGCAAACTGTATTATAAACCAACTGTGCCCTGCCTTATTTTTAAAGAATTAAAAAATGTCATTTTTTGTTTTCCATACCCAATTGCAAACATTTTCTTTTTTAAAAACACGTTTATTTAATATTTAATAATACATTTAAATATATTTAATTTTATAATAACAACAACATATCTTTTTTTTTTTTAACTTATGAAGAACAGAAATTTATTTCTTACAGTTCTGGGAGCTGGGAAGTGCAAGATCAAGGTGCCAGCATTTGGTGTCTGGGGAGGGCCTGCTTGCTGTGGGGCAGAAGCCTGAGCTGACCCGATGCTGTGGGGACCCAGTGCACAACTCCCAGTAAGAAGGAAGGAGCCCCCAGGCTTAATCAACTCTTTTTTTTTTTTTTATTGTTAAATCATAGCTGTGTACATTAGTGCAATCAAGGGGTACAATGTGCTGGTTTCATATACAATCTGAAATGTTCTCATCAAACTGTTCAATGTAGCCTTCATGGCATTTTCTTAGTTACTGTATGCAGACATTTGTATTCTGCATTTAGTAAGTTTCACGTGTACCCATTCTAAGATGCACCCTAGATGTGACCCCACCCATTACCCTCCCTCCACCCTAACCTTCCCCCTCCCTTCCCCTCCCTTGGCCCTTTCCCCATATTCTTGTGCTATAGTTGGGTTATAGCCTTCATGTGAAAGCTATAAATTAGCTTCATAGTAGGGTTGAGTACATTGTATACTTTTTCTTCCATTCCTGAGATACTTTGCTAAGAAGAATATGCTCCGGCTCCATCCATGTAAGCATGAAAGAGGTAAAGTCTCCATCTTTCTTTAAGGCTCCATAATATTCCATGGTATACATGTACCACAATTTGCTAGTCCATTCGTGGGTTGATGGGCACTTGGGCTTCTTCCATGACTTAGCAATTATGAATTGGGCTGCAATAAACATCCTGGTACAGATGTCTTTGTTATATTGTGATTTTTGGTCTTCTGGGCATATACCTAGTAAAGGAATTATAGGATCGAATGGCAGGTCTATTTTTAGATCTCTAAGTATTCTCCAAACATCCTTCCAAAAGGAACGTAATAGTGCGCATTCCCACCAGCAGTGTAGAAGTGTGCCCTTTTCTCCACATCCACGCCAACATGTCTGATTTTGGGATTTTGTTATGTGGGCTACTCTTACTGGGGTTAGGTGATATCTCAAAGTAGTTTTGACTTGCATTTCTTTGAT
>CAUYPK010020306.1:0-10430 GCA_963574355.1 Loris lydekkerianus | reverse complement strand
AACAACCAAGCAGGCCCGGCCAAAAAACAAAACAACCACAAGGCCCAAAAAAAAAAAAAAAAAAAAAAAAAAAAAAAAAAAGCCAGGCATTGGCGGTGCCCTTAGCTCAGTGGGTAAAGGCTCAGGTCACATACACGGAGGCTGGCAGGTTCAAACCTGGCCTGGGCCAGCTAAAACGACTACAATGGCAACAATAACAAAAAAAAACAGCCAGGCATGGCAGGCACTGGTAGTCCCAGCCACTTGGGAGGCTGAGGCAAGAGAATTGCTGAGCCCAAGAATTTGAGGTTGAGTGAGCTGTGACGCTACGGCACTCTACCGAGGGCGATAGCTTAAGACTTTGTCTCAAAAAAGAAAAAACAAATTAAAAAAAAATTTTTTTTACTCCCTTTTTTCTACCTAGGGGATGTTGGAAGTGCCCACACCCAAAGTTACACACAAACAATTATTATTTTGATTGGAATTGCTTTGACTATATACATCAGTCTGGTAATAATAAATATCTCTAAACATTGAGTGTTCCACACAAGTGGAATTCATAAAAACTTAGATTTTCTTTTATTTTTTGCAATCATATAGTTTCTACCTAGAGGTATTTATTGTATGTATTTTGTTAGCATCTTTACAAATGAATAGTATTTTACACAATTGCAAATGGTATCTTTTTGTTTTCTTTTCTTTTTCCTTCTGGCATGTTTTTTAAACTTTTTTGGTTAATTGACAAATAATAATTGTACATATTTAGGGAGTGCATAGTGATGTTTGGGTACATATAACATGTGGAGATTAAATCAGGGTAATTCATGTATCCCTCCTCTCAAATATTTATCATTTCATTGTGTTGGGGACATTTACCATTTTTCTTCTAGCTGTTTGGCACTAGGTTATTGGTAACCATAGTCATCCTACACTGGTATAGAACACTAGAACTTGTTTCTCCTATCAAGCTGCAATTTGTAAATCTCTCCCTCCCTCCCTTCCTTCTACACATACCAGCCTCTAGTATCCTCTGTTGCAGTTTTTACTTCCTTGAGATCAAGTTTTCTTAGCTTCAACATGTTTGATGTTCTGTTTCTGGCTTATTTCACTTAACATAATGACCTCCAGTTCCACCCACGTTGCTGCAAATGATGAGATTTCATTCTTTTTATAGCTGACCAGTATTCTATGGTGTATATAGACCACATTTTCTTTATCCTTCATCTGTTGTTGGACACCAGGTTGATTCCATATCTTGGCTATTGTGAACAGGACTTCAATAAACATGAAGGTGCCGATGCTTACGACTTTTGTAAGGCTGGCTTGTCAATTTTGTTCATATTTTCAAAAAATAAACTTTCTGTTTCATTGAACTTTTGAAAAGCTCTTAAGTCTCAATTGTTTTTATGTTGCGGTCTTTATTATTCTTTTCTTCTAATTTGGGGATTGGTTTATTCTTGTTTTTCTAGCTTCTTGAGAAACTTGAAAATGCATTACTAGGTTATTTAATTAAAATCTTTCTAGTTTTTTGATATAGGTATTTATTGCCCTCATCTTGACTCTTAATACTGTTTTATTGTATTCAGTAGATTTTAGAATGTTGTGTTTCTATTTTCATTTATTTCAGGAAATTTATAAAATTTGATTCTTAATTTTTTCCTCCACCCTTTGGTTGTTCAGAAGCATATTATGTAACATCCATATGTTTGTGTAGTTTTGAATGTTTCTCTTCTTACTATGTCTAGTTTTGTCCATTGTGGTCAGGTAAGATACTTACTCCTCCTGTCATTTTACTGATTGTTTTCTGGTTGTTTTTTATATCCTTTGCTCCTTATTTCCTCTCTTATTGTTTATTTTTGTGGTTGGGTGGTCTTCTATACTGATAAGTTTTGATATTTTCTTTCTCCTTTGTTTATTCACTCTACCAGTGAATTTTTTTTTTGAACTTTTTTTTTTTTTATTGTTAAATCATAGCTGTGTACATTAGTGCAATCGCCTGTGCCCATTCTAAGGGGCACCATAGTTTTTTGCAGTTTTTGGCCGGGGCTGGGTTTTGAACCCACCACCTCTGGCATATGGGGCCAGCGCCCTACTCCTTTGAGCCATAGGCACCGCCCCCTATGAATTATATAGACTCATCATTTTTTTTCATGATGGTCATCATCATCTTTTTACTTCCTTATGTTAGACTCCCAGGTAACAGAGTCACACAGAGGAAGTGTGCTGGTCTCATATTAAGACATCCTTGAGTATCGTAAAGTCAGTCTGGTGATGATGAATTCCCTTAGTGTTTGCTAGTCTCTAAAAGATTTTATTTCTCCTTCGTTTCTGAAGAATAGCTTTTCTGGATATAAAATTGTTGTCTGGCAGTTTATTTATTTCAATACTTTGAATATATCATACCATTTTTGCATATCTTACAAAATTTCTACTGAGAAATATGCTGTTAGTCTAATAGAAATTCCCTTATATGTGAACTGATGGTTTTCTGCTGCTACTTTTAAAATTCTTTATTTGGTTTTGACTTTTGACAGTTTGACTATAATCTGCCTTAGAGAGGACCTATACGAACTGAATGTGGACTTGCATATCTGTGTCTATCCTAAGACTTAGGAAGTTATCTTCTATTATTTCATTAAATAGGTTTTCCTCACCTTTCCATTCTTTTCTCCTTCTGTAACTCTCAGAAATATTTGTTTGCTTAATGGTGTTCCATAAATCTTGTAATTTTTTTCTTTCTTTTTATTCTTCCTTCTTTCTTTTTTCTTTTTTGGTCTGCCCACATTATTTCAAAAGACCCATCACCAAGTTTTGCAATTCTGCTTCATCTAGCTTATTGATGAAGTTCTTGGTTGTATTTTTTATTTCAACATTGAATTATTTATCTGTAGGACATCTGTTTCTTTCTTTTTTTTTTAATGATATCTACCTCTTTGTTAAATTTCTCATTCGAAACATAAATTGTTTCCCTGATTTCATTGAAATTTCTATCTGTATTACCTTGTATCTCACTGAGTTTCCTTATAATTATTGTTTTGAATTCTATTGCTGGCATTTCACACATTTTCTTATGATTGGTATCTGTCATATTCCCTTTTTTTAATGTGTCCCCATATTGATTTCTATGCATCTGGGGGGGGAAAGTTGCCTCTTCTAATTTTGTGGAGTAAGTTTTACAGGGAAGGACTCATTTGTCTTTATGGGCCTGGGGTTTTGGTTTGGTGGAGGGCATTGCCTTGGTTCCAGGTTAGTACAGTGTGTGGCAGTCTCTGTAGTTTCATCAGCTATAATTCACACTTGTGACATTTGTAAGTTTCTCAGCAGCCTAGGTTGAGAGAGTTTGTGGTGACATTGGTATAGCTTTTCTAGAATGTCACAATACTGTTTCTCAGGTTGGGGACATGTGCATGCACATGGAGGATCAGTGAACTTCAGATATAGCTCACTAGACTTGGGACTGTGGAGCTGTTACTCTGACCAGAAACATGGGTGTGTAGATGTTTTGGCAGCCTGGCCCTCTAAGGGGTTTCCATGGGACTGTTTCTCGGGCTTAGTATGCCCACACACAGCTATTAAACTGGCCTAGGATCATGTCTGCTGGGGGAAACTCCTGGGGCTGTATCTTAGGCCCAGGACATGGTCAAACAATTTCTCCCTTGGCTTGAATGTGCATCTGTGGGGAATGGCTCACTGTACTGTTCCTTGAGCCTAGAATGTAGGTACTTAACTGCTCAGCTGGCTTGGAGATTTCCCTGCCTAAGGCAGTCTGCAGAGTTATTTCTGAGGCTCTGATTATAGGCACAGGGCTGTTGGACAAATCAAGGCCTTTTCTGTAGGTGTTAGGACATCTCAGAGCTGTTACTCAAGCCCTTGGTACAGGCACATAGCTGTTGTTACAGCCTGGGAGCATGTCAACTACTCAGAAGCCTGAGGGGGTCCCTTGATCAAGCAATTTGGTCAACTCAGGGGCAGGACCACCATGGGCAGGACTGTCAGACTGTTCCTTTGGCTGGAAATAAGGGCAGTGGGAGTTGTTTTCCCTATTGTGCAGGGCCAGTGTCACAGCAGATGCCAGGCCTAGACTCTGCACTGCTAGGGTTGTTGTGTTCAGGCACTGGTGTGGGCTTGGCAGAATGAAGATGAAGCCTCAGGATTGTAAAGTTTGCAGTGTCTATTGGCCACCAGATGATGGAACACTCTAGAGGTGGCTCTGGTTTTAATATGGTGCACTGATACCATAGCACAGTGGAGGCAGCAGCAGCGGAGGCACTGCCCACCAGTTTGTGCTGACTGGGACAATTGGTTTGGAAATCTGATCTGGACTGAGCACCCAGGGACTCTCCAAGGCTATACCCTGGTTGTATTGTAGAAGGGTTTGATTCTTCTCTTCCAGTTGTTGCCTGTGAGGGGGCAGAGTGTCTTAGTGCTTGTATCTGTCCACAGCTGAGATTTCAACCAAAAGTCACAGATTCACTAGGATTGGTCAGAGTCTAGCTGAATATAAGACAGCACCACCTGCCCTCATCATACCAAATGGGTCCCCAGAGTCTCAGGCTATAGTATTGAATGGGACCTTTGTAAAGCTATAGGGAAAAAACCACACTCGATAATTCCAGCATTTTGTTAAAGGGCTGGTTGACTATGACTCCAGGAACCCTCAATTCAATTTTACCTTAACAGCTTCTCTAGCCAAACAGTGAAAAATAACCATGCGGCGGAACCAGTGGAAAAACTCTGGCAACATGAATAATTGGAGTAGATCAACTCCCCCAAGGTATGACAAAGGAGATGCAACAGAAGATCCCATTCATAAACAAATGGCTAAGATGTCAGACATCAAGTTCAGAATTTGAATGGCAAATAAGATTAACAGAATTGAAGTAAAGATGGAATTCAAAATTCAAGGAGCAATTCAAAAGCTGTCTCAATAATTTAATGAATTCAGAGATAAAATCACTAAAGACTATGACAAATTGAGGCAAGAATTTGCATCATTCAAAGACCTGAGAAATACAGCAGAATCCCTCAGTTAATAGAATGGAGCGGGCAGAAGAAAGGATCTCTGACAATGAAGACAGAGCTTTTGAACTCTCCCAAATGCTCAAAGATGAAGTGAAGTGAGAACAAAAATGGATCACTCCCTGAGAGAACTGTGGGATCACTCCAAAAAAGCAAACATTCAAATTCTATTAATATTATTTTTATTTATTTACTTATTTCAGGTTAATGTGAGGGTACAAACAACTACATTACAATATTTGCATTTGTTAGGTAGAGTTCCTCTCATAGTTGTGTCCCACACCCAAAAGGTGTGCCATACACCTTGACATTCTGCCCATTAAATGGGAGCACACCAATCCCTTCCCCTTCTCCCTTCTCTCCCCTCTCACATTCCTCCTCCCCACAACTTGAATTGAATTCAGTTTTTCTCTTATGTGTGCATGCATTAGATCATCTATTGGCTTCATATGAGTATTGAGTACATCAGATATTTGGTTTTCCATTCTTGTGATACTTTACTAAGAAGAATGTGTTTCAACTTCATCCAGGTTAATACAAAAGATGCAAAGTCTCCATATTTTTAATGGCTGAATAGTATTCCACGGTATACATATGCCACACACTATGTTAATCTATTCCTGGGTTGATGGACATTTAGGTTGTTTCCACATTTTGGTGATTGTAAATTGAGCTGCAATAAACAATCTACTGCAAATATCTTTATAATAAAATGATTATTTTTCTTCTGGGTAGATGCCTAGTAATGGAATTATGGAATCAAATAGGAGGTTTAATTTGAGTTAAGGATTCTCCATACTTCTTACCACAGAGGCTGCATTAGTTTGCAGTCTCACCAACAGTATAGAAGTGGTCCTCTATTTCCACATCCATGCCAGTATCAGCAACTTACAGACTTTGTAATGTGGGCTATTCTCACTGGGGTTAGGTGATATGTCAGAGTGGATTTGATGTGCATTTCTCTGAAGATTAGGGATAATGAGTGTCTGTTGGTCATTCATCTATCTTCTTTGGAGGTTTATTGCTTGCTCTTTTTTTGTTGATTGATTTGAATTATCTATAGACCCTAGTTATCAAGCCTTTGTCAGATTCATAACATGCAAATATCTTTTCGCTTTCTGAAGATTGTCTATTTGCTTTAATTGTTGTGTCCTTAGCTGTGCAGAAGATTTTCAGTTTAATTAACTACCATTTGTTTATTTTTGTTGTTGTTGCGATTGCTACTGAAGACTTCTTCATAAAATCTTTCCCCAGTCTGACATTCTCAAGAGTTTTTCCCACATTTCCTTTTCAGATTTTAATCATTTCAAGTCGTATATTTAAATCTTTTATCCATCTTGAATCAATTTTTATAAGTTGATTACTCACACTTTTTCAGTGTGAGTAAAGTTTCAGTCTTTTACATGTGGTTATCCAGTTCTTCCAGCACCATTTATTGAATAGGGATTATTTTCTCCAGTATGCATTTTTTACTTTATCAAAGATCAGATGGCTATAAGAGACTGGCTTCAACTCTTGGTCTTATATTCTGTTCCTTTTGTTTATGTCTCTATTTTTGTGCCAATACCATGCTATTTTGATTACTATGAACTTGTGATATAATTTAAAGTCTGGTAGAATGATGTCTCCGGCTTTGTTTTTATTACTAAAAATTTTCTTGGCTATAAAGGCTTTTTTCTGGTTTCATACAAAACAAAATACTATTTTTTCCAGTTATTCAAAGTATGATGTTGGTGTTCTAATAGAGATTACATTGAATCTGTGGATTGCTTTGGGTAGAATAGACATTTTAACAATGTTGATTCTTCCCGGCCAAGACCATGGTATGTTCTTCCATTTGTTAATGTCTTGTGCTATTTCCTTTCTTAGGGTTTCATAATTCTCTTTGTAGAAGTCCTTCACCTCTTCTGTTAGGTATATTCCTAGGTATTTCATTTCTTTTGAAGCTTCCATGAAAGAATTATGGTTTTGATGAGCCTCTTACTTGGCTGTTATTGGTGTAAACAAAGGCTACAGACTTATGGACATTGATTTTATACCCTGAGATTTTACAAGATTTCTTGATCACTTCTGGGAGTCTTGTGGTTGAGTCTCTGAGGTTTTCTATGTATAAGATCATATCATTGGCCAAGAGTGAGTGTTTGACCTCCTCTACTCCTATTTGGATACCCTTAAAAGCTTTCTCTTGCCCGATTGCATTAGCTAGAACTTCAAGAACTATGTTGAATAGTAGTGACAATAGAGGAAATCTCTATGGGGTTCCAGTTCTAAGTGGAAAAGCTAATAGTCTTACTCCATTCAGTATATTAGCTATGGATTTGTCATAGATGGCTTCAATCATTTTAAGGAATATGCCACCTATGCCTATTTTCTTAAGTGATCTTGTTAGAAAAGAACATTGAATTTTATCAAATACTTGTTCTGCATATGTTGAGAGGATCATATATGGTCTTTGTTTTTGCTTCTATTGATATAGTGAACTAAGTTTATGGATTTGTGTATGTTGAAACAGCTTTGCATCACTGGTATAAAGCCTACTTGATCTTGATGTATAATTTTTTTAATGTGTAGTTACAATCTATTGGCTAAGATTTTTTTGTTTGTTTTTATTAAATCATAATTTTGTACATAGATGCATTTATGGGGTTCAGAGTACTGCTTTGATATGCAATGTGAAATGCTTACATTGAACTAAATAACACATCCATCACAACTATACTCATTTCTTAATAGTTTTGAAACGTATCATTGCATCATGCACATTAGGTGAGGTCCCCCCAAATCTCCTACCTCCTCTCATGTCCCCCCTCCCCTCCCCTCTCTCTCCTCTTTCATTCTACTTTCTGCACTATAGTTATGTTTTGCCATTCATATGAATGTGCATGTGATTATATATAGATTTCATAGTAGTATTGAGTACAGTGGATACTTTTTTCCCCATTCTTGAGATATTTTACTAAGAAGAATATGTTCCAGCTCCACCATCCAGATAAACATAAAAGATGTGACATCTACCTCTTTTTAATGGCTGCATAGTATTCCATGGTGTACATATACCACAATTTGTTAATCCATTCATGATCTATGGGCACTTGGGCTGTTTCCATGTCTTAGCTATTATGAATTGGGCTATAATAAACATTCTGGTACAAATGTCTTTGTTGTAAAATAATTTTTGATTATCTGGGTATATACTTAGTAGAGGAATTGTAGGATTGAACTGTAGGTCTACTTTTAGTTCCTTGAATGTTCTCCAAACTTCTTTCCAAAAAGGTCATATTAGCTTGCATTCCTATCAGCAGTGTAGAAATGTTCCCTTCTCTCTGCATCCATGCCAACATCTGTAGTTTTGGGATTTTATGATGTGGGCTAATCTTACTGGAGTTAGATGATACCTCAAAGTGGTCTTAATTTGCATTTCTCTGATGATTAAGGATGATGAACATTTTTACGTGTCTGTGGCCATGTGCCTGTCTTCATCAGAGAATTTTCTCTTCTGTTGGCTAAGATTTTGTTGCACATTTTTCATCAATATTCATTAGTGAAATTGGTCTGCAGTTCTCCTTTTTTTAGTTGGGACCTTTCCTGGTTTTGGTATCAGAGTGATGTTTGCTTCATAGAATGTGTTAGGGAAGGTTCCTTCTTCTCAATGTTTTAAATATCTCAATGTTTATCTGTATATAGATACAAGCTCATCTTTGAAGGTTTTATAGAATTCCAGTGTGAAGTCAAGGCTTTTATTTTTGTTGGCAGATCTTTTATTGCAGGAGTGGCGAACAAGTTCGACTATGCGCTCGGAGATCGCTCCTCAGAGGTCCCTCCTCAGAAGCAGCATAACAAAATCCAAACTTGGCAAAGAGCCACAGAATACAAAATAATGATAAGAGGTAAAGAGCCGAAATTCATTTTGGCCGGGAGCCGCATGCGGCTCTAGCCGCGTGTTCGCCACCCCTGTTTTATTGTTTCTTCTATCTCAGTGCTTGATATTGATCTGTTCAAGAGATCTATTTCTTCCTAAGTCTAGGGAGAGGGTGCTTTATCAGCATTCAGTTCCCATAAGATTGGGGTCCTGAACCTCTCACCAAACTTCCCAATAGGCACATCAAACACAGTGGCAGTGGCCTTCCCAGGGCTGCAGAGCCATTGAGCTCACCCCAAAGATGGTTGTGTATACTCAGAAAACATGCCAGAATCAGCCATTCACTAGGACCCTGAGGATCATTCTTCCCTTGCAGCCTTTCTACAGTGGTGATGCACTGCATGTAGCTAAGCTGCTGGGAGTTCTACCCCTCCCAGCAGTTAATCCTGGCCACTGCATGCTGTTTGAGGTTACTTGCTTGCTAGTCCACCCTCCTCAAGGCATCCCTGGCAAACAGCTCAGTCCAAAATCAGATAACTGCAGGGCAGCCCTTTCCTGTCCCCAGTCCTCCACAAGAGGGGCCGGCCAGCCAGCCTCTGGCCATACCCAGGTACTTGTCTTCTGTGATGATTTTCCTCAGCTCCAGACCTCCTTACTGGCTGCTAGAGTCTCCCACTGCTTCACTGTGCCCCCAGTGTGATATTTCTGGGTAGGTCCCTGTAGGATAATATTTAGAAATAAAGATATCCTACATCAAGCACACAAAGTGAACTCAGTGTGAGTTTAAAATGGCTTGCTATTCTTACAGAGGCTTAAGGGACCTGGGCTCCCCTGAGGCACGCACAGAGTTAACTTGCTTGGAGTTAAAATTCCACAAGCCAATTCTCTGAAGTTGTGCACCCCATTAAGCCTGAGGCCAAAGGGCATGCCACCCTTCCTCAGAGATATGGGACAGAGGGTTGACGTATGTTAAAAACATATTGTCAGAGGTCTATAGGTGCTCTCCCCTAAGGAGAGACACAGTCGTTACTTCATGCTGAGTAAAGTGAGTGAACACTTGAAGGTACTCTTCTATTAACTCTGTTCCCCTGTGGCTGCTTTCCTCTTTGTGATCTGTATTTAGATACCTTCCCAAGAGCTTAATCAGTGCCTAGAAAAGGATGTTCACTGCAGAAGTGATTGTGTTGATGTGGTAATAGGATATTTCCTTACAACTTAATTTCAGATAGGTACAATGAGGTAATGGTGAAACTAACAGATGATAGATTAAGTGTGTACGTGACTAGAAGTGTATAAAATCAAATCTCTGAATAAAGAACTTTGCTACACACCATTCCATGCTCTGTAGTCTGTTTCTTGCCCTTATTTCTTAAAATTACAGGAGTGAGCTTACCTCTGAAGGCTGCAGGACTGTCCTTCTGCAGCATTGGCATTCACACCTACAGTCCCCCCCCCCCCCCACACACCAGGGAAAGGAATACAAAAAATTGTTAAAAAAAGAATGGCAAAGAGGCTGGTAACAAAAAAAATCAATGGTTCCACAAAATTTCACCAACATAGCAATCTCAATTTT
>CAUYPK010020305.1:0-10493 GCA_963574355.1 Loris lydekkerianus | reverse complement strand
CTTAAAGAAAGATGGAGACTTTACCTCTTTCATGTTTACATGGATGGAGCTGGAACACATTCTTCTTAGCAAAGTATCTCAGGAATGGAAGAAAAAGTATCCAATGTACTCAGCCCTACTATGAAGCTAAATTACAGCTTTCACATGAAGGCTATAACCCAACTATAGCACAAGACAAAGGGCCAAGGAAGGGGAAGGGAGGGGGGAGGTTTTGGTGGAGGGAAGGTAATGGGTGGGGCCACATCTGTGGTGCATCTTAGAATGGGTACAGGCGATTGCACTAATGTACACAGCTATGATTTAACAATAAAAAAAAAAGAAAAAAAAATTTTAACCCCAAATAACTTTTACTGCCCTGAATTCTCCAGGAATGACAGTACATTTCCAACACCCAGGTGTGCTGCTGCCAATTTAAATAAGATAAAACAACTTTTGTGGCATTTACAAACACAAGAGGGTTTTCTCCCTGGAGCCCCTGTTCCCAGCTCAGAGGACTGCAACCCTAGACCTGGAGCACCATCTCAGATAAGTGAAGGCTGGGCAGATAATTTTGAACCTGATCCATTTTGGAAATCCGATCGGAGTCTGAGAACACCGTCCAGGCTGTCCCTGCTCCGGCTGGGAGCCCGTGCCCCTGGGCTCCTGCCAGGACTTGCTTTCTGCCCAGTTCCCAGGTGCATTCTGGGAGGTTTCTGCCCACAAGCAAAACTTTGGCTTCTTTTTCTTCACAGCAACTAATGCTTCAGAAAAATAAAATACAAAAAACACAACTCTGGCTTTGCAGTTTGCCTTTAAACTTGTAAGGCTAAATGACACACCCAGAATAAAATAAGAATAAAGGCTCTTTTCTCCTTTTAAAAATCACCAGTGGTTATAAGATCTTTGGTCAAACTGGTCCAAAAGTCCAGGTGTTTTCTCTCTCTCTCTCTCCCCCTCCCTCCCTGTATATCTCGTATACACTCATGCATGTGGAGACAAACATGCTTATTTACAGTTGTAAGACAGTGCCAGCTTTATTGCCAATTTAGCTTTGTTACTGAAGCATGTATTCCCCAGCTGGCTGGTGACCATGGAAAGCCAATAAATACTTAAAGTTAAGTCTCCAATCAGCAAGCAAAACCACACAGATTGATACGGCAACTTCTGAGTTTGAGACTGCCACCAGTGAGAAGGTGCAGGCTCACTCACAGAGGACAAGGCAAAGGGGAAGGGACCAAAAATACACTGAAGGCCAGAGGCAGCAACCCTCTGTGTCTCTCTCTCAGAAGGAGCTGCATTCAAATGCAGTCCATCCACAAAGCCTGGATATGTGTTGCCATCCAGGAGTTCTCACTGGGCATTTTGAGACTTGCGTCTGTTTCCTTGACTGCTGTTTGTTTATTACAAGGCTTATAACCTTGTCCCTTGATACTTTAACTCCCAAACCCAACAGTGACTAAATCTCCAAAGAGACAGTGTGGTTAACAGCGTGAAGAAGATCACTAGATATAGATTAAAATTAGGCAGGGTGGGACTGTGAAAATATGTATCATGTTGACTTAGTAAAGAGAATGTTGAAAATCCGTGTTCTTATATCATAATTGAAATAACACTGTAATATTTTGGTATCTTTATTTTATTTATAAAATTATGAAACAGGTAAATACTAAGAATTTACTAAATATGTACTTAATATAAAAATGAAGGACTCTGAAGAACATATTGCACATTACATTACATGGAATTCTACTGTCTGTTGCATTGGTGATGTGTGCTCCATGGGAAAAGGAGGGTTAAAGTTAGAAAAGAATGAATTAGATACGTTTTATTTGCTAGTTTGTTTGACTATAGAACTCAACAACACATATACCGTGTGGGGATACATACCTTCATTGTTTCTCACATTTACTTAACCATAGGAAATGGTGTGTGTGGTGTAACTAGATTTTGTATAATTCAGTTTGAAAGGAATTTTAGCCTGCACATCTTAGGAAATGCTTATTCAAGGAAAAATGCAAAATAGATACAATGTATCACTAAATTCTGAATAAATTTAATATTTTTAAGGTAGTTCAATTATTCAATCACTTAGAACTTTATCCGTCTAAAACAATGTTCTAGGCATGTAAGCCCTATCCCAAAGAATCCACACACGTGACTCACGCCTGTAAACCTGCACTCTGGGAGGCTGAGGTGCATGGATTGCTTGAGCTCAGGAGTTCAAGACCAGCCTGAGGAAGAGCAAGACCCCATCTCTACCAAAGATAGAAAAATTAGCCATGTGTTATGGTGGGTGCCTATAGTTCCAGCTACTTGGGAGACTGAGGCAGGAGGATGGCTCCAGCCCAGTCAACCCGGCTGGCAGCCTGTCCACTATAACCAGGAATGAGAAGCTACCAAAGCAATACGGCTTCTCAGACTGGCCTTCTACTTGGGTCTCTAAGCTTGGCCTGTTCTTTCCATGTTTTTCTGATGGAATAGTTTATTCATTCTATTACCTATTATGTGCCAGGTGCACTTCTAGGTGACACAGATACGGCACTGACCAAAACACAGTAACTCCTGCATCTGTGGAATTTACAATGAGGAAAATATAAGAAACCTCATCATTATGGTATATATTAGAAGGTGGTAAGAACTGTGGAAAAATAGAGTAAGGGAAATGAGTAGTGTTGGGGAAAAGACTGCATTTTCTAGACTTTCTATCAGACTATCATATAGATAAACCCAGAAATGTACGTGTATCATCGTGCACCGCTCTCTGGATTTTGACACAATGAACGAGCCTCCTATACAAGCTTATAGAACAAATAACAGAACGTTACTCGCAGTCTCAAAGACTCCCTGTGCTCTTTTAACAATCAATCACCCTGCCAAGGGCAGTCATTATTCTGTTTTCAAACAGCACAGGTCAGTGCTGACTATTTTCATATTTTTATATAAATGGAATTTATATCATATATTATTTATTGGGCTCCCTTTTCTTCAATGCTATGAGACTCATCCACGTTGTCACATGCAGTTGTAGATCAATGGCCCGTTTTAATTTCTGTGTAGTGTATTCCCGTGAGTGACTATACCTTTTCAATTGTTGATGGTACTTGAGTATTTTCTAGTCCTTGATTATTGTAAATGTCACTGCTATGAATATTCTGATACGTGACTTTTGGTGAGAGGGAGGGATTTTAAATAGGTTGACCAGGGCAGTACTCATTAAGAGGGAGGTTATTTAAACAGAGACTTCTAAGGACCTCAGGAGGAGACCCTGGTAACATGGAGGAGGGCCTGAGTCAGTGGGAACAGTCGGAGAGCCTGATGTGTGAGAGATGGCAGTGAGGAAGCCAACCAAAGTAAATGGAGAGAGTGGTTTTTCTTGAAATCTCCATGCCATCTATTCTTTTCCCCCAGTTCCCACTGTCTGCCTCCATCCCTTTGCTTATGGACTGTGGCATTAGCCTCCTAAACTGACTCTGGGTCCTTGCTGGCCTGCACCAAGGTCAGAATCACCTTTCCCCAACCCATGTTTAATCATGTCACCTCTTGTTTCATACCCCCATAGAGTTCCCTACTGTAGAAAGTCCAAAACCTTTAGCCTAGAATCAAAGCCTTTCACCATGGGCTGCCATCCTGCCTTTTGCCTTTAAGTGAGGCTCAGGCTTGCTCCCCGGGGAAGCCTTTCCTTCATCTCCCTCCTTTGCCTGAAGCCACAAAGCACAATCAAGCCTTTGCTAACATGATGCTCATTACCAGCCAAAGCCAATTCTTAACATTCTATAATCCAGGCACAGCCTTTGTTTTAGGACTGAGTCCTCTGGACAACACACAAAGAACACCACCATTTTCTTAGACCAGCTAATTTATTTCTTTATTTTCACATCAACCTAGTAAGGGAAGGACCAACAATTGATATGGATATGGTGTCATAAGCAGGAACACAAAAGATGAGACACATTAGCAAACAGTTTGGTGTTCTAACTAGCAAAACTTACTTCCTCTCACAAAATCAGCGTGATGACCTGAGAGCACAGACAGGGAGGCCCAAGCAGAAGGTCCAGCTCCTTGTCCAGGAACAGGAAAAGACTTCAAAGGAAGAAGCAACATAAAGGAGCCTATAAAAGTTCTCCAGTGGAAGTGAAAAAAAATCCCTTTGCCATCTGCATTATGGAAAAAGAGCTTCCAGAGTTGCCAAATGTACTTTAATGGTCACTGGTAGGAAACCATATAAAGGAAAGGATTTCAGAACTTAGGCTGTGCACAGATGGTAAAGAAATTTCATCTAATATAAAAATTTTCCCATCAGAAGAAGACCAGAATCAATGAGAACTCACTCTTCATTTCCTCTGGTTGAAACAACAACAAAAACTAAATGGACAATAGAATGTCTGGTTGACTACTCCAATTATGAAAAAGTATTTTAAGAGCAATTATTGTGTCCAAAGCACTGTTCTGAGCACTTACAGTGCTACAGCTATGACTAAGGAAGTGTTTTCTTTCTAGGAACTCCAAGATGAAAGGAGTAGAAAAACACACAATGACCATCCCAACAAAGAAAACTGAGAGGCAACCCCCAACAGAGACAGGTCCCAACAGAGACAGCTCCCAACAGAGACAGCCCCCCACAAAGGAAGCCCTTAACAGAGACAGCCCCCAACAGAGACAGCCCCAACAGAGACAGCTCCCAACAGGGACAGCCTCCTACAGAGACAGGCTCCAACAGAGACAGCCCCCAACAGACACAGGCCCCAACAGAGACAGCCTCCAACAGAGACAGACCCCAACAGAGACAGCCCCCAACACAGGAAGCCCCGAACAGAGGAAACCCCCAACAGAGACAGCCCCCAACATAGAAAGCACCCAACAGAGACAGACCCCAATAGAGATAGCCCCCTACAGAGACAGGCCCCAACAGAGACAGTCCCCAACAGAGACAGCCCTAACAGAGACAGCCTCCTACAGAGACAGGCCCCAACAGAGACAGGCCCCAACAGGGACAGCCCCCAATAAGGACAGCCCCCTACAGAGACAGGCCCCAACAGAGACAGCCTCCTACAGAGACAGGCCCCAACAGAGACAGCCCCCAACATAGAAAGCACCCAACAGAGACAGACCCCAATAGAGATAGCCTCCTACAGAGACAGCCCCAACAGAGACAGCCCCCAACAGGGACAGCCTCCTACAGAGACAGGCCCCAACAGGGACAGCCTCCTACAGAGACAGGCCCCAACAGAGACAGCCCCCAACAGGGACAGCCTCCTACAGAGACAGGCCCCAACAGAGACAGCCTCCCACAGAGACAGGCCCCAACAGAGACAGACCCCAACAGAGACAGCCCACTCCAGAGATAGGCCCCAACAGAGACAGGCCCAAACACAGACAGCCCCCTACAGAGACAAGCCCCAATAGAGACAGTCCCCAACAGAGACAGCCCCAACAGAGACAGCCTCCTACAGAGACAGACCCCAACAGAGGACAGCCCCCTACAGAGACAGCCCCAACAGAGACAGCCCCCAACAGGGACAGCCCCAACAGAGACAGCCCCCAACAGGGACAGCCCCCTACAGAGACAGGCCCCAACAGAGACAGCCCCCAACAGGGACAGCCCCCTACAGAGACAGCCCCAACAGAGACAGCCTCCTACAGAGACAGGCCCCAAAAGATATAGCCCCAACAGAGACAGCCCCAAACAGAGACAGGCCCCAACAGAGACAGCCCCCAACAGAGACAGCCCCAACAGAGACAGCCCCCAACATAGAAAGCACCCAACAGAGACAGCTCCCAACAGAGAGGCTCCCAACAGAGACAGCTCCCAAGAGGTGTTCAGAGATGACTGTGGGATCCACTATTATTGACTTAAAGTAAGTCAGAGGTGAACAATGGGCCAGGGCCAGGAGCTTTGGGGACAAACGAAGGTGTGGAGTGTATGGAGGGAGGAGGACATCACACCTTGCAGGGGTAGTTTGAAGGCTACAGGCTACGGCAGAAATTCACAACTATGATTCTAACCAAGGGGCTGAAAATACAACAGAACCAGGCTGTGGGACCAGAACGGGTTCCAAAAAGTCTTGGGTCTCTGAAGTGCCGGGGCATGTGGCTGGGCACGATTGTGGCAGGTCTGGAAGAATTTCAGAGGTGGTCTCTAGGTACCCATGGCAGCTTTTCACGTGGTTGCATTGGTATCCTAAGAATTTTGGAGGATATGGGACAGAATACACACAGCCTCTTTGCTGTAATATGTAAGATAGTTTTAAAGGTTTCTTGCCTCCAGTTTTCCCCTTACCTGCAAACTGCCTGAATTCCACACTTCTTTGGTATAAAATTACTCCCATCCTCTCTCTTCCTCCCCTTTCCTGTATTTATTGAGTATAGATTACGAACCAGGCATTGTGCTAGGCCTGGGAATTCCCATTAAAATATAAATATCTTAGGAGAAAATCTTAACCTTGGCAGTAGTGAGCTCTCAATAAACATATTTGGAATGAATGATGAGGCCATTACTGGCTCAGTCTTAGAAAGAGAAGGGATTATGCCTGGAAACCAGGAGAATGCAATAGCACAGCACAGACAGCTGGTGGGATGCGGAGGCATCTAGCTGCTGAATAGAGGTGAATCATGGGGAAAAGAAGTCCCTTGGCAAGTTCTTCAGACTGTATAGTTTTTGTTCACAACTGAATTTGTTCAGAGTAAGTTGCTTGGGAAATGTGAGCGGTTGAGGAAAACAAAAGTCATTCGAATCCTTGATGAAGATGTTTTTATCTTCATCCACCTTAGTGAAAGGGCTCTTGTTCCAGAGGAGAGCCCCAGTGTGACCCTCTGTGAGAGGTGCACTGCACTGGGTGTGATTCTCTCGCTTCCCAAACCCCCTCTGCACACACAGTCATGGAGGATTTGCATATATAACAGCCAGAGTGTGGTTAGAAAACACATGAGGGCAGAAATGCATCCAGCCTCCGCTCCACCAAGCCTGCTACCTGGGCTGCTGGGTAGGGACCGGGGCAGTGGTAGACATGCCTTGATGAAGAGGAGCCATTTTCTAATTTGCTCAGAGGTTACCCCGCATCTGGAGATTTCTTGGGTCATATGGATGTCACAGGTCACCAGTACCAAGCAAAGTCATTTTTGTTCATCAGGTTCTTTATTGGATCTAGAACAACCTGCTTCCGGGAGAATACGGTGCTTGCTGTGGAAGGAGAACAGGATGGGGCTGAGAAGCCCTGTGTGAACCCTAGTCCTGCCACTTGCTCCCATGTAGCAGTGGGGAAGTCACCTCTCCCTTCAGCTTCCTTCTCTGTGAGTTAAAGGATATGAATTTGGAATCTCTGAGGTCTCTCTAAACTTCAGATTTCTATGACTCTCTTATAATGCCATCAAAGATTAAGGTTTTTACTCCTTTAAGATTCCTTTCTTGCAATTAACAACCAGTTTTTTTTAAAAAAAGAGGCTTGGCATGGTGGCTCATGCCAGTAATCCTAACACTCTGGGAGGCTGAGGCAGGTGGATTGCTTGAGCTAAAAAAATTGAGACTAGCCTGAGCAAGAGTGAGACCCATCTCTCAAAATAGAAAAACTAGTTGGGCGTTGTGGCAGGGGCCTATAGTCCCAGCTACTCAGGGGCTGAAGTAAGAGGATTGCTTGAGCCCAAGAGTTTGAGGCTGCTGTGAGCTACAGATACCATGGCACTCTGCGCAGGACGATGAATGAGACTCTATCTCAGAAAAATAAATTATTTAATTTTTTAAAAAGGGGTACAATTTAAGCTGCACTTGTAGGTCTGATGATATAAATAAATTGGGGTCAGAGCTGTCCAATTGTACCATGAGAGATTGACCTTTTTGATTACTCCGGAAACCAATGCAAGGATTGAAATTGCCAAGCAAAAGCTACCACACAGAAAAGAAAATAAATTTATGTGTATAGAAAGGATTTGGGAGCTCAACTAAAATTCTTTGGTTCAATCTAATTCTTAATTTACCTACTTTGTCACAGTGGAAACAGAATTCACCAAATGAAAGAAATACACTGTCACTCAGATAATGGAGCTAAACAGAAAAGACCCTGCCAAAGGGTAAAACTGCCTTCTAGAGTCTAGAAGATAAATCAAGACAGAAATTGGTGACCTAAGGAAACACTTGACTGCCAGAGTGATGTAACGATGGGAATTTTTCCCTCTTAACCTTTTGCTGCCCTCTTTCTGTTTTTCTCCCAGTCAGCAAACTTGTTTTTTCCCATTTTAGTTATTGTTTTTGGTTTCACCCTTGGCTTTCTGTTTTCCTAGGTCTTATTTCTGAATGAAAAGCTGTTAAACCACAAATTTACTTTAGAAAGAACTCAACTGTTTCCTTCTCTGTCTCCTCCTGCCTCCTGCCATGCAGCAGGCAAGGCTGCCTGGTGGGGAAGGGCTGCAGTGAGGTCTGGGGTTGGGGAGGGGATCAGTAGAGAAGGCAGGTGGGGGCCAGAGAGGGGCTGACCTCGCAGGTGAGGCAGAGGCAGAGCTAATGAGAAGCATATGCCACAGACCATGTTAAAGGCCAGCTTGAGCCAAGGGAAGTGATGAATTGCAAGAATGTGTTGTCTTCATAGCCGGGGAACCGGCAGAAATAGCCTAACTACAGGACTAGTATGAAAGGCTTTTTTTTTTTTTTTTTTTTTTTTAAGAACTTGGACTTAAAAATACATTTCTCTTTGTCAGCAAAATGTTCTCCTTTCAAAAGTATGAATGCTAGATTATCTCTGTCAGACTACTACTTTCCTTTTCACCTTTAATTCTGTAAGATCCAACTTACCCTTCAAATTAAAGGGCTAATACCTTTACAAAATGGACTTGGATGATGGCAGCTCTGAGTGATTTGGCACATTTTTAATGCACAGGACAATTTCAGCCCCTGGATTTGCATAGGCAAACTCCCTCTACATCACAAGTCCCTGGGGAGGACGAAGAGAATCCCAGCACAGGTCAGGAAGGCTTATTCCTGTCTTTCCTTTTTCTCCCTCCTCTCTCCTTCCTTCCTCACTCCCAGAATTATTTGTAAAGTATGTTCTTATGGGAAGATACGGTGGAGAAATGGAAACTAGATATATCTCAGACAGAGCCTTTCAGATCACCCAGTAAGTTGACAGAGGCTCTCTTTCAGAGGCTTACACCAAAGCTCTCTTTAAATATTTGCTCGCCAGAATCATAACTTCTACTTTCTAACTATAAGTTTGTTAGGTTTTGCTATTGAGAAAGAGCTTAGCCCAAGAGCAGATCAGGGCCTTACCATGGGAAGAGCGGCTGTTTAAGTTGAAGCTCTCAACAAGCAGGTGGAGACCAAATTTTGCCTTTGGCATCTTCCATCTCCTTTGATCTCTCTCTCCACAATTGTTGGGGCGACTCCTGTCTACTAATCGACAGGGGCATGGCATACATGTATTTGGCACCTGGCATGGGGCTGGCACTTACTAGCTAACCGAACAGTGGTTGAATGAAAGTCAATGAGTGCTCTCCCTGCAAATGACCATGTCTGGAACTTTCCTTTACATTCTTCCTGCTCGACCAACTCATCTCTCAACACAAATTCCAAGCTGTTTCATCTTGAATCCTGATTCCAGCACTATATAATAAGAAACGTTGGGTAAATCACTTCATTCTCTGAGCCTGTTTCCTCACCTTTAAGGATTAACAACATTTATAGGCATGCTTTGAGGATTCAATAGACAATTTACACATACACAACATGCAAATGAAACACCTAGTCCACTTTTTAGCCTACAGCAAGCATTCCATATGTCTCTTCTTCCTTTCTGCCCTTCTGATGATCTCCATCAAACATTAGGGCGATAATATGGTTAAAAGAAGTCATGCGAAGTTGTGAGTGAGGAATGGGTTTAAACTTTAGCCCTTCCAGCCTGTAGCAGAGCATATGGACAGTGGTAGGTGGGGGAGTTTGAGAAGCTGGGCCCTCTCAGGGCTCCTTCCCTCCCTGTGCAAACTCTACCCACCACATGCTGGGTGGAGAGCCAGCACCCACCCGAGTCCCTCTGGCTTTCAGACCAGGTGTCATAAAGAGGAACACCACTTCTGAAAGGTTGCTAACTTCTGCGTATACTGAGAACAATGTTATTTGAACTTACTTCAATGGCTGAGCAAGGTAATAGAAAACAATGAAATGTGGATTAAAAAATAAGAATGTATAAGAGTGAAATGCATTATAAAATTACATGACTCAAGAAAACAAAGACATAAATGTCCATTCCCTGTTTCCCCTTGTTATCCCCAAAGTTTTGGAGGATGAAATTATTCTAATGCAATCCATCTTGTATTTCTTACAAAAGCTAATCTTTTATAGTCTAATTTAGGCAGGAAGAAAACAATTTTTTTTTTTTTTTTTAATTTATTTTATTTATTTATTTATTTATTTTTTTATTGTGGAGAAGGGGCAGGGAAAGAAGGCGGGGGAAGAGGTGAGTGACAGGGTCGGGCCAGTGGTATGGTACCACATTGGCTGTATCTAGGTAGAGGCAGTTTCAGGCCGGGCCTTG
>CAUYPK010020304.1:0-21588 GCA_963574355.1 Loris lydekkerianus | reverse complement strand
ATAGTTTCATGTCTTAAGTTTAAATCTTTAATCCAGTGAGAGTCTATCTTAGTTAATGGTGAAAGGTGTGGGTCCAGTTTCAGTTTTCTGCAGGTTGCCAGCCAGTTCACCCAGCACCATTTGTTAAATAGGGAATCTTTTCCCCACTGAATGTTTTTAATTGGCTTGTCGAAGATTAAATAATGGTATGTAGCTGGATTCATCTCTTGGTTCTCTATTCTGTTCCAGACATCTACTTCTCTGTTTTTGTGCCAATACCATGCTTTTTTGATTACTATCGATTTATAGTATACTCTGAGGTCTGGTAGAGTGATTCCTCCTGCTGTGTTTTTATTTCTGAGTAATGTCTTGGCTATTCGAGGTTCACCGCGGACCTGCCGGCAACGGCGGGAACCCAGCAGCACCCTCCCCCACAGCCGATTGCAGTCGCCAGTTTGCAGGAGAACCTGGGAGCAGAGTGGAAAGATTTTTAATTTCTTGAGACAAAGTCTTACTCTGTTGCCCCAGGTAGAGTGCAGTGGCCTCAGCCTAACTCACTGCACCTCAAACTCCTTGGTTCAAGAGATCTCCTGCCTCAGCCTATCCAGTAGCTAGAACTGTAGGGGTTGGATCCACCACAACACCCAGCTAATTTTTCTATTTTTAGTAGAGACAGGTTCTCACTCTTGTTTAGGCTGGTCTGGAACTCCTGAGCTCAAGTGATCATCCTGCCTTGTCCTCTGAGAGCGCTAGGATTATAGGAGTGAGCCACCTCACCTGGCTGAGAACTTACAGTCTCACTATTTAGGTGCATCCCTAACCTGTGGTCCTCCTTCCCTCACCCCTGAGGTTTCCGCTGCCCTCCAACTCCTGTGGGTGGTGGTGGGTATCATTTTGCTTCTGTGAGGATGTGTAACTGTTCCAACACCATTCATTGCAAAGACTTCTTTCTTCCTTGAATTGCCTTGGCAACTCTGCCAAGACTTAATTGGCCATATTTGTGTGGGTCCTTTCCTGGAGCCTTAGTACCACTGATTTTTGTGTCTCTGTCCTTCAAATCAAGAAGCATGATGTCCAGTACTTTATTCTTCTGTGTTGTGCTGCCTACCCTAATTTGTTTATTTTTCTCTACAAATTTTAGAATCTGCTAGTCTATACCTATAAAAAAAATCCTGCTAGGGTATTGGGTATTATCACATGAAATCTGCAGATCAGTTTGGGAAGATGTGACATCTTTCTTTATCTCTCCTTCCAATCCATGAACATGCAGGTCTCTCAATTCATTTAGGGTTCTTTCGATTTCTTTCATCAAGGGTTGTAATTTTCAGCGTTAGCGTGCTATAGGTATTTAGGATGTATGCCTAGTATTTAATTTCTGGAGCCATTATACATACCACTACTGCTTTTTAAATTTTTATTTCCAATTGTTTATTGCTACTATATTAGAAAAGTAATTTATTTCTGGTGTTAACTTTGCATCTTGTTGCCTTGCTGAACTCATTTATTAGGCCTAGGAGCTTTTTATAATGGATTTCTTAGAATTTTCTACATAGACAGTAATGTCATCTGTGAACAGGGTTTTATTTCATACTTTTCAACGTCCGTGCCTTTTTATTTCCTTTTCTTGTTTATTGCATTAACTGGGACTTCCAGTGTGACACTGAATAGAAGAGGTGACAGTGGACTTCTTTGACTTGTTTCCAATCTTAGTGGGAAAGCTTCTGGTTCTCACCACTGAGTGTGACAGACATTAGCTGTGGGATTTCTGAGGAAGATCTCTTATATTCCTTCACCTGGACCTGGAGCTGGAACTTCTCACTGAAGAATGTTTTGTAAGGGTAGCTGGGGTAAGGACAAGGCTAAGGAACCTGGAAATGGCAGATAGTCACCTGCCGGGATGTGGGGATTGGCAGTGGTGGCCAACAGTGGGGTTTCCAGGGGAGCTGAGCCTTGCTGCCCTGGGCCAGTGTAGGGGCAGGGGAGGTATGCCAGGTAGAGAGACCAGCTGCAGTGCAAGGTGTAAGAAGGCACGGCATCTTTAGGGGACTCATGCGAAGGATTGCATATGGCTGGAGCACTGTGTGTGGCATGACACTGAAGGAAAAAGCAAGAGAGGCAGAGGCCAGAGCAGGCTGGAAGGAGGACTTTATTATTATTATTTTTTTATTAAATCATAGCTGTGTACATTAATGCGTTCATGGGGCACCATCCACTGATTTTATAGACCGTTTGACACATTTTCATCACACTGGTTAACATAGCCTTACATCTACATTCTAAGGTGGTTGAATTTTGTTACCGATGTTGCGAAGAATGTACGAGTTCCCTGTGGCTGCCATAACATTTCCCACAAATACAGTGACTTAAAATAACACAGATGTGTTGTCTTACAGTTCTGGAGGACAGAAGCCCAGAGTCAGACTAGCTGGGCTAAAACACAACTGTCGGAAGGGCTGGTTCCTTTCGGAAGGTCCAGAAGGGGGAATCTTTTTCCTGTATCTTCCCGCTTCCCATGCCCACCTACTCTCCTTGGCAAGTTGGTCCTTCGTCTGGACAGGTGTCACTCCATTCTCTGCTCCTCCTGACCTCATCCCCTCCTCCAACTCCTTGGCCCCTCTCCTAGGACCCTGTGGTTACACTGGGCCCACCTGGGTCATCTGGGTTACTGTCCCATCTCAGACTCTTAATCACATCAGTCAGGTCCCTTTTGCTCTCAGACTCAGGGACTCAATGTGTCTTGGGGCCACTATTCAGCCTGCCATAGCAGGTGTTTCACAAATTTTGACTGGAGGGGTGATATGATGAAACTGTTGAGCTTGAGGCTTGGAGAGAGCTGTCTGGCCACGGGAGGAGTGAGAGGAGCAGGTGGGAGCCGCAGAGTCTCTGGGCAGCTGTGGAGTAGTCTGTGTCAGTGCCATGTAGGCGCAGCAGGGTCGGCAGCAGGGGACAGAGGAAAGGATTTGCCCTGAGCACACGGGAGGGTGAGGGGAGAAGTCAGAGGGGCCTGGGTGTCTGCCTGCACTGGTTGAGTCGATGGTGGCATCTCTGACTGAAGAGGGATTCAGCCACGCGGTAAACAGGGAGCTCTGGGAGGTGGTTAGGGGGCTGGTGGTCACCCAGCACGTGGGCAGGACTTGTAGGCATGATGGAGCGAGATGACTCAGGGACTGTGTCTAGAACTAGAAGGAGTGTAAAAGCTGCGGGGGAGCAATGCCCGTTACTGTCAGAGGAAAATGAGAGTGTGGACGGAAGAAGCCGGCCAGCCAGGGACACCAGGGAGCTCAGGTGCCAGCTCGGCCGGAGCAAGGAGCCGACATATCTGCATGCAACATGCCCTTCCTCATCTGGGGAAGGGCCACCTCTGCTGAGTCACACCCTGGAGGAAAAGTGTAGAGAATGGTTTTGCACTTTTGCTTGTTAATTCTTGAGAACCAGAGGCTTGGGTTTTGGTGTAATGTGCAAGTCCCCCTGCCTCTGACCCTCCAGGTCATTCCCTCACAGAGCCTTGTGGGCATCCCATCCACGGGGGGTGCTGTCTTCCTGGGGCATCCTCTCTAACCCAGGGGAGAAGGTGTTGGGTCAATGTGCAAGGAAAGGCCGAATGGAAGAGTGGGGTCTAGCTCAGCCCCTGGGGGAGGACTGCCTCAGGAGTAACTGGATTTCAGGTGGGGGGACAAGTGCATGGAGATGAAAAGCAGAAATGAGCACGGAGTGTGCAGACCTGGGCTGGAGACTCCTCAGCTGAGGGACTCCCCTTAGGGCTGTCAGCTGCCAGGGCATTGTCCAGGGAAGGGGTCTCCATCTACTCCTTCTTCTCTGGACTTTGGGTCAGAATGGTCCTCCCTGCACCTGTTCCCATGTGGCCTTGTCAGAACCCTGCATGTTGAGGTGACTGAGTTGACCTCCCCACACAGTCTGGGCTAGAGCCAGGATAGAAGGCAAGGTCTTCTGTCCCCCTGGGTGGGGTCCTCCTTATGTGCCAGGTATCAAAATGCATGTTGCCGTTCAGTCCTCAGCTCTCCTGGACCTAAGTGCTGTCCACCATGGAACTGAGGCTTCAAGGAGAAAGTGCTGGCCCTTGGTAACTCCATAGCGAGCATCAGAGTGTGCAGGGGCATCCCCCACCTCTGCTGTCAGTGGTAGACGGGCCCTGACAGTCACATCAATTCACCCTCCAACAACTCTTGAGTCATAAAGGAGCCCAGCCCATGGGCAGGTGCAGGTCAGCTCTAGTGACCCTCTGCTGGCCTGAACAAATGACTTTTTAAACCTCAGCTTCCTACATCTGGAATTTTAGGATGTTGCTGGGCGTGCCAGGGACAATGGCTCATGCTGTAATCCCAGCACTTTGGGAGGCCGAGGCAGCAGGAGAATCACATGAGGCCATGAGTTCAAACCAGCCCAACAACATAGAAAGACCCCATCTTTACAGCCAGGCACAATGGCACACTCCTGCAATCCTAGCTACTCAGGAGGCTGAGGCGGGAGGACCACTTGAGCCCAGGAGTTTGAGGCTGCAGTGAACTAAAATTGTGCTGCTGTACGCCAGGAGCCTGGGTGACATGGTGAGACCCCTTCTCCAGAAAAATAACAAGATTAAAAATAAAGAAAAAATTAAATGCCCACTAATAGACAAAGGCTTTAAGAAATCTATAGGGCAAAAATCTACTTAACTTTATGCCATTTTCCCCAAATCATCAGACCTCCCATCTCTTCATCTGTTGCATCTTCTGAACTCTGTGGTTGCAACTTCGGGAAACTTTCCATGACAGCAGCCTGGGGACCTTGGGGCCGTTCCCCCAGGTGCTTGACTCTTGTATCCCTTGTTAATGAAAAATCAAACACTTTTTGTCGTCCCTCCAGTGGAGCAAGTAAAAGGGAGACTTTATCGCCCCGGTTTTGAGATTTATTCTTCTTCCTGAAGATCCATAGAACAGATGGCTGTAGGAGCTGATGGAATGTGATTTCAGATCTTGGGGACCTGTCAGCTCCGTACCTTAGGTAAATGCTTAGCCTTCCAGAGTGACATCTTGCACGTCTGCAAAGGGAACGACGGTGCCTCACGGTGCTCCGGAAGCAGTTTAGAGAAGGGCAGGCAATGGGCCTAGCGGGGAAGTATTAGTTCCTTCCTAGGCAGGGAGCAGGCTTAGTCTTCTAGAAGTGCGTTAGAGCCCCTCGTTAGCAGCCCACCCTGCTGGTAAAGTGAATGAGCTCTTCCTTTGATGGCTATCAAAACACAGAGCTCAAGCTTCAAAGAGTTGCAGAGGGGTGAGTGAGAGACACAGGCCCTGTACCAGGCATGTCCTGTCTACAATCCCTGCTCCAAAGATTTCAGAGCCACTAGCAAGGTGTGTCGACAGCAGATGAAATTTGGAAATTGAGATTGTCTTAGAAAGCATGGCCCTGGTGGCTTCTGCACCCCCAGGCCCTTCCTGTACCAAAGCAGGGCCTTACGGGGCCCCCTGTCCAGGCCCTGTTCCAGGGCTCAGCTTCCTGCATCTCCAGCTTTCCTCTGCACCCCCTCTTTGGAGCTGAATCATGCCAATTGTGTGTCCCTTCCTCGTGACCACTGGGCACAATCGCAAATCTCGCTGCTGGCAAGTTCTTTTGTCTGACTTCTGCAAGGCTTTTAGTGGGGCTTCTAACAGCGTCACTAGAAAGGAGACTGTTTTCCTGCCAGCTCCTCAGAGAGAGAAGAATTTCCCTGTTGTTTCAGGATTATGAGTTGCAAGGAATGAGATACACGGGGTAAAGGGACAGGACATGAATTCCATATGTGTAAATTGAGAGCAATAGCACTTCACAGGGCCATTGTGCAGCGTGGGGCTGAGATCAGGCTTTGTGGTGGTCTGTGCCCCTGGCCTGTGCCAGCCTTGCACATGCATGCCAGGCTATCCATGAGCTTCCTGGGCGCGTGTGCAAATGCTTAGCATTTGCTTGTAGAGCATGCTATTGAAGGCTGCAAGGCAGCCTGGCTCTGACTTGTACCACAGGTGCAGGGACAACTGGGCACTCTTGTTCCTCTGTTGCCTTCCCTAATCTCCAGGGTACAGGCCTACACGCTCTGGAGCCGAAGCGTCTGGGTTCAAATCCTCACTGTCCTACTTCCTAGCTAGTGAGGCCTCTCTGTGCCCGATTCTGTAAGGCTGGGATGGTGCCTGCCTTAGTACTTGCCCTGGGGCTGGCATATGTGTGTTCCACAAATGCCATCATCATCATTGCTCCTGTTTATGAAGGAAGAAAATAAAACCCAAAGATTGGCACTGGTCATTTTTTACTTAAATGCTAATGGTGGAACTAACGAGGACCTATGTCTAAGTCCAGTTAGAGTCCTGTTTTTAGAATACCAATGTCCCTTTCAGGACCAGAGAAATGATCCCCAAGAGTGAGGTGGGGTGATCTAGGGGAAGGGTTTGGACCGGCTTACACCAGACACACCTCAGTGCTCTGGATGCCCTGATTTCATCAAGGCTGCTTTGCCCCCTGACAGTGGCTCACGATCACGATTCCCTTGCTGGTGGCGACCTCACAGCCTTCCCAGAGTGGGGAAAGCCCAGCAGGGGTGAGGGAGGATGTGCTCCACCTTCTGGCACGCGTGCATATGTGCTGCCTCTGCCTGAGCTTCCTGGGCCAGCAGCATAACTCAGCGCTGGGTTTTCCCTTTTATGAAGTAGTGAGCAGCCTGCTAGCTGTTCCCACTTGCAGCTCACGTGCGCTCAAGGATCTCCTGTCAGAGGCCCACAGAGTCACTCTGTGGCTCTGCTCCATTCTCTTCCTTCTCATTTTTGGCAGATAAGTCACAAGGTAGCAGTGTGGGGAAAACAGGCCAGAGGGATCCCACGGGTGTGGGTGTCCCTGAGCAGAGAGCTGGGGAGCCGCTGTTCCCAGTCCTTCCTGGGCTGGCGTCCTCTGTCCATGTGGCTCCGGGAGGCCACTCACTTGATCTGTCCCTTTCTTTCTTACACGGCAAACAGAAGCAAAATCTTCTCAAAATCTGAGGATTCAGATTAGCTGGTGGATGGGGATATGATTGTTTTTATACCTAAGGCAGACTCTTCCAGAGATAATTACAGGTTAAAAGGCAGACGAATGCGAATCTATAAAATTCACATTACAGAGGCCACCACGTGCCTTTTGGCAGGTTCCCAGCAATGGGAGTGTGCAAAGTTACAGTGTGTGCTGCGCAGGGTTGCAGCAGTCACAGGCAAGACTCACAGCATCTCTGTGGACACAGGATGGCTTGTGTTATCCTTCTATGGCTGCACCCACCTCCTCATCTTTAACTGCAGACAACTGTTCTCCGTTTTTATAAATTATCACTTTAAGAATAACATATAAGTTCCATTTGTTTATGTTTGTTGTTTCAATTGCCATGGAAGTCTTTCTGATAAAGTCTTTCCTCAGGCTGATAGCTTCAAGTGTTTTCCCCACACTTTCTTTGAGGATATTTATTGTTTTGTGCCTTAGATTTAGGTCTTTTATCCATCTGGAATTAATTTTTGTGAGTGGAGAAAGGTGCGGGTCCAGTTTCAGTCTTCTACATGTGGATATCCAGTTCACCTAGCACCATTTATTGAATAGGTATTCCCTCCCCTCCCCCCGTATATTCTTGTTTGGTTTATCAAAGATTAGGTGGCTGTAAGATGTTGCTTTCATCTCCTGATTTTCTATTTGGTTCCAGATGTCTATGTCTCTATTTTTGTGCCATACCATGCTGTTTTGATCACCGTGGCCTTGCAGTACAGCCTAGGGTCTGGTAGGCTGATGTCCCCAGCTTTGTTTTCACTACAGCTAAGGAGACAATAACCAAAGCAAATAGCCAACCTACATAATGGGAAAGGATATTTGCATATTTTGAATAGGACAAAAACTTAATAACTAGGATCTAAACAAAAATCAACATAAAAAGAGCCAACAATCCCTTATATCACTGGGCAAGAGAGAGGACTAGAACGTTCTCTAAAGAAGACAGACTTATGGCTACCAAAGATTAAAAAAATGCTCATCGTCCCTAATATTAGAGAAATGCAAATCAAAACCACCTTGAGATATCACCTAACCCAGTGAGAATGGCCCACATCACAAAGTCTCAAAGCTGCAGATGCTGGTGTGGATGTGGAGAGAAGGAAACACGTTTACACTGCTGGTGGGACTGCAAACTAACACAACCTTTTTGGAAGGAAGTATGGAGAATCCTCAAAGAAGTCAAGTTAGACCTCCCATTTGATCCTGCAATCCCATTACTAGGCATCTACCCAGAAGGAAAAAATCCTTTTACCATGAGGACATTTGTAGTAGACTATTTATCACAGCTCAATTTACAATTGCCAAAATGTGAAAACAACCTAAAGGCCCACCAACCCAGGAATGGATTAACAAGCTGTGGTATATGTACACCATGGAATACTATTCAGCCATTAAAAAAGATGGAGACTTTACATCTTGTTTATTAACCTGAATGGAAGCGGAAGACATTCTTCTTAGTAAAACATCACAAGAATGGAGAAACAAGAATCCTATGTACTCAATTCTGATATGAGGACAATTATTGACCTAATACGTGGTGAGAGGTGGAGAGCAGAAAAAGAGAAGGAGGGAGGGGGTGGAGGGTCATGGTGTGTGGTACACCTTTTGGGGGAGGAACACAATTATAAGAGGGTCTTTATCTAACAATTGCATTCAATGTAACCTGGTTCTTTGTACCCTCAACGAATCCCCAATAATAATAAAAAAAGGATAGCAATAATAATAAAAAAAGGATAGCATATAAATGGAGCCATATGATATGTAACATTTTGGGTTTGGATTTTTTCACTTAACATAATTTTGCACAGATTCATGCAAGTGTGCACACAGGCATAACTTGGAGATTTTGCAGGTGATTCCAGGCCACTGCAATGAGGCGGATATCACAATAGAGTGAGTCACAGAAAGTTTTTGCACATATAAAAGTTATGTTTACACTCTACTGCCCCTGTCTCCTATGACTGTATAGTGCAATAGCATTATGTCCAAAAATGTACAGACCTTAGTTCAAAGCCACTTTATTAAGGATGCTGTCAATCATTTGCACCTTCAGTGACTCATCATCATTTTGCTGGTGGAGCAGCTTGCCGCCATGTTGGTGGCTGCCAACAGATTAGGGTGGTGGTTGCTGAAAGGTGGGATAGCTGTAGAGATTTCTTTCTTTCTTTTTTTTCTCATTTTTTTAGAGACAGAGTCTCACTTTGTTGCCCTTGGTAGAGTGCTGTGGCATCATAGCTCACAGCAACCTCAATCACTTGGGCTCAGGCGATCCTCTTGCCTCAGCCTCCCAGGTAGCTGGGACTACAGGTTCCCACCACAATGCCCAGCTATTTTTAGAGATGGGGTCTCCCTCTTACTCAGGCTGATCTTGAATCTGTGAGCTCAGGCAGTCCACCCAGCTCAGCCTCCCAGAGTGCGAGGATTACAGGTGCGAGCCACTGTGCCCAGCCTGGAGATTTCTTAAAATAAGACAACAATGAAGCTTGCCTTTTCCTTTCATGGAAGATTTCTCTGTAGCAGGTGATGCTATTTGATAGCATTTTACCCACAATACAACTTCCTTGAAAATTAGCGATTCAGACAACTCTAGTTGGTTTTTTGGAATTTTCTAGTCTGCTGTTTTGCTGACATCACTCTTCTGGAATATGACTTTAAAATTATGAAATGTTTTGATTCCTCATTCCTTGTTTTTTCTGTTTCCTTCCTGGGCTCTGTTTCTTCTCTCCATCTTGAGACTGTCCTACAGGCTCTTCTGTCAGCCGTCTTCTCTCGTTCCTCTGTACATAAACTCTAGCTCAGCTCATTCACATGGCTGTATCTTAACCTCGATGGCCCCAGGTCAGTGTCCAGCCCAGGTCTCACTCGTTTACATCTGCCTGCCTTCTGGATACCTACTGTCTTAGTCCATTTTCTGTTGCTGTAACTGACTGGGCAATTTATAAAGAAAAATGGTTCATTTTGGCTCATAGTAATACAGGATAGACGTCCAAGATTGGGCAGCTGCATTCTGGTGAGGGCCTTCTGTGTGTGAAAACACAGCAGAGAAGTGGAAGGGGAGGAGACACTTGCAAAAGGGGCATCACACAGGGGCAGCCTCGCTTTATAACAGTCTGCTCTCTGGGTGACTAATACGGTTCACTGAGAGTAAGAACTCAATCCTGTGGGTGAAGAGGTGAAACTTTCCAGGGACTCAGATAAGTTTGCCCTCCTTATAAGATAATATAGGAGTTAGCAAACATTTTGTTCTATGAGTAAAGCCACAAATATTTTAGGCTTTTAGGGCAACTTAAGTTCTCTGTCATATATCTTTTTTGTACAACTCTTTAAAAATATAAAAACATTCTTAGCTTAAAGACTGTACAAAAACAGATCACTGGCTGGATCTTAGTTTGCTCTGAGTTAATACATTATCCTTACTGTTTCATGGATACTGTCAGAAGACACGAGACTCCTGGGTCAGAGACAAAAGATTTTATTACTCACAGCACAGCAAGTGGCACAATGCTGGTTCTTCTTGCTTCACACGTTCTACAGAGCCAGCACAGAGGACCCACGTGTATGCTGTGCAAGCAGTGGGCTTGTGTCACAGCTGAGGAAACTGAGATTGGGAAATCCCTTCCTTTATGGGAAGCTCACTCTTTGTCCTAAAAGGAGCCATTGCCTCATCCCTGAGGGTTGCTTGCTGCAAACACAATCTGAGAAATTAGTATAGATGGAATGAGTTGTGCTTTCTTGGCTAACCCAACAAGTATGTGCAAGGATGCACTAGGCGCATTTCTCAGTAGCGTTTTCATTCCTTTGCATATTCAATCAAAAGGCATGGAGTTTACTACATGACAGGAAATATACATGAAACTAATGATACAAAGAGCAGTGAACCATGGTCCTCATTCCCAGGCTGCTCACAGACTGTTAACAGCTGCAGTGGCTCTGGCAGCACAAAGAGGTGCGTGGTGACTGATAACCTTTTGGGCGTCATGGGAACACAAGAGAGGAAAGATGTTTTGAATTGGGTATTCAAGGACACCTAGGCAAGGAAGTGCAGGAGAGGAAGGGATTTCCAGGTAGAGGCTGTGGCTCAGGTAGGCACAGGGGCTTGTTGGAGCACAGCTCAAGATCTGGGCATGGCTGAAGGGCAGCCCACGTGGGAGAGGCCACAAGCACAAGGCAGGGGAGGGAGGCTTAGAGACACTGACTCATTTAATCCTTACATCCTGTCAGGCAAGTTATTGAGTAAATACTATGTACAGAGCTTCTTTTTAAAGATTCTTTTAAAAGAAGCTTTTTGGATTCTTAGGTATGGGAAATCTGTCTCTTCCATGGGAGAATTTTTTTTTACTATACTATTTTTTTACTATTTCAAATTAACAAATACAAATTAGATGTATTTATGGTAAACAACACGATGTATTTTTTTTATATATAGATAAAAATATGCACCATAGATGTGGCCCGACCCATTGCCCTCCCTCCACCACGATGTTTTAATATATGTATACTTTGTAGAATGTCTAGATAGGGCTAATTAGCATATGAATTACCCTACATCATGTGCTTACTGGTTTTTGTGATGAGAACTCTCAAAGTCTGCCCTCTTCATAATTTTCAAATTACAGTTGTCAGTAACTGTAGTCACCATGATATACAATAGAGCTCTTGAACTGTCCTTCTGTCTTACTAAACTTGTGTATCCTTTGCCCAACATCATCCCAATTTCCCTATCCCAGCCGTTGACAACCGCCATGCTACTCTGGGTTTCTGTGAGTTCAGTGTTTACAGATTCCATATCTGAGCAACACCATGTGGTACTTTGTCTCTGCATCTGGTGTATTTTGCTTAGCATAGTGTCCTCCAAATTCACCCATGATGTTGTATATAACAGGATTTCTTTCTCTTGAGACAAACCATGTCACCCATGTTCAAGTGCAGTGGCCATTCACAGGCACAGTCATAGCCTGGAATGGCTACTACAGCCTTGAACTCCTGGGCTCAAGCGATGCTCTCTCTCACCCTCCTGAGTAACAGGTTCTACAGAGCATTTCCTTCTTTTTAAGGCTGTACCTGTATGTATGTACCAGATTGTGCATATGTACCCTATTTCCTTTCTCCATTCATCTGTCGGTGAGCACTTTCAGGTTGATCTCATGCTGTGGCGTTAGTGAACAGTGCTCATACACAGCTTGTCAGGCTGTCAACGCACCATCTCATTTGCTTTTCACAACTGCCCATGGAGCCCCTCAGCAGACGAGAAGCCTGGGACCTGCCCGACCTGCCCAGGACTGCAGCTGACTGCAGATCTGGGATCTGGATCCAGGTGGCTGGTCCCACAGCCTGTGTTCTTCACACAAGCTTCTAGAGCAGAGGGTGAGGGAGGTGATGTCATCTCCAAGGCTATGGAGCTCTTCAATAGTAGGACAGGGATTTGTACCCATGCCCATCTGCCTGCAAAACTAGTGCCGCCTTCCCAAAGTAAAGGGTCCTCATGCACCCATGAAGTTTCAACATAAGTAAAGGAATTAACTAATAATAGCAGGCAATAGCTTGAGTTGGAGATGTTGTCAATGGAAAAGAAGCCACACTCTGTAAAACAATTGAAAGAGTTGAATTCTGAACCAAATTTGAGGACCATGACACAGAGCCACACCCAAGAAGCTTTGAGCAAGTGGACTGGCAGTGGTGGGTTACAGTTTGGTTTTATACATTTTAGGGAGACAGGAAATAACAAAGTAAAATAGTAAATCAATACATGGAGGGCATACATTGATTTGATCTGAAAACATGGAACATCTCAAAGGAGATCCTACAGCTTATAGGTGGGTTTTAAAGATTCTTTGGCTGAAAGAGCTAGACTCTGTCTAATAGACCAGAGTCAGTGAAAAGGAATGCTGAGTTCAAACAAGAGTCTGTTAACCAGAGTCCAGCTGTAGGGCACATGCCCAGCCCCAGTGATTTGTTGTGTGTATTGAGGACCTGCAGGTGTGTCTAGCAGAGCCTTAGGCCTGATAATGAATGAGTCACAGAGGACAGATCTAAGGAGGGAGGGGACATGATGAGACATATCTGATCTCCTTTATCATGGCCTGCAATACAGTTTGAAGGGATCCCCTTGGCCCTTAGGGGGTCCAGTCAGTCAGCCACTGGGGCATGGGGAACCTTAAGATTTTATTTTAGTTCACAATGTGAAAGAAGGCGAGAGACGTGTAAAAAAATCCCCCAGCCCTCTCCTCCACTTTTCTTAGCTGTTCTCAGTTCCCTCTGAGAAGAGGTAGATATTTTTCTAATAGTGGAAGACAACAAAGCATGGCAGTTAGAAAAACAGGCTTCATAACAAGAGCAGCTTGGATTGAATCCTGGCTTCACCTCTAAATAACAGCTAACATTATGGTGTTAGGCAAATTGCTTACTTTCTCTGTTTCCTCCTTGGCGGATAGGTTGTTGTCAAGATTAAATGAGATGTTATCTATAAAGCACTCAACACAGAGCCTTGCACAGGGCTATCTGGGAGGATGTTGTTGACATTGCCAAGAATCAGGGCATTAGTGTGAAGGGGAGATGACAACCAGGCAGAAACTGGAATCTTCTGGGGCTGGTGAGGTGTAATCCAGGGTCAGTATATGGCTGTGGTAAGAGTGGCTATGGACAGCGGGGTCCAAAGATACAACATTCGACATCTAGTGACTTAAGACATTGGGCTTCTGTCTTTGTTGGTGCCTGGGCTGTCTTTGGAAGGCGCCCTCCACAAATGGCTGAGGTCATGCTGTGGGAGGTACAAGGAGGGAGGCTTTGCTGTGATCAGAAGCTCTGGAGAGCTGTCTAGAGGTGCCCCTGAGTGAGCAAAATGACAGTGAGGAGCAAAGGTGGTGTCAGGTGTGGCCAGCTAGGACACAGCAGTCTCCATGTGCCTGGTGGGGACTGCCTGGTCTGGTCACAGCAAATGTGTGTTTGGAATGGCCTGGGCTGAAGGGGGTTTTTTGGAGGCCCAGGCCCAGGGAAAATGAGTGCCCACCCCTGCAGTCTGTCTGGGTGATTGGTTACCCAGAGCCGCAAGCAGGGTTCCCAAAGTCATGAGCAGCTGGGGTACAGTGGTCAAAAATGTCACCATGAGCTAGACATTGAGAAGCCCAGACAGGAAAGAAAGGACAGACAGGACAAAGAGGAGACCATTCCGGAAGCAGTGGGTGAAGCCGCAGGGGGCTAGAGCAGGCCTCAGAGAGGTAGCTCCTCCTTTGTTTCCTGCCCTCAGGCCTTGTTGCAGACCCGCTTCTCCCAGGTCTGGCAGCTGGAAGTCTGAGGGGAGGGTGCCACCGGTCAGCTTCCGGTGAGAGCCCTTCCAGACTGCAGACTGCTGACTTCCCATTGTGCCCTGACTCAGTGTAAGGGGCATCCTCCGAGGGCTCTCCTCTTGACCTAATTGCCTCCCAAAGACCTCACCTCCAAACACCTCATCTTGGGAGGTAGGATTTCAACATCAGAAAGTGAAGAGGACAGAAGCACTGAGTCCACCACAGGCCAGTTGTCCAAAGCCCTGCTGCTGCTCACCAAGGTTACTGACCCTAACGCAGAGTGCCGTGAACTAGTGCAATCCAAGGCAATGGCGATTCACAGGCAAGCTCTGTCGGAGGTATTCATGTTTAAAAGAAGACAAACAAAATGAAACGTCTGCTGGTGTAGCTGGGCCTAGCCAGTCTCCCTGGTACCTCTGGTGGCGTTGAGCTGCCCAGCCGCCATCCATGTTACTGGCCAGGTCCCTGTTGGGTAGGGGCAGAGAGCTTGTTCATCTTGTCTAGGATTTTTGCTCTTTAGCATTTCAGCTCCTATTTTTATTTTAATTTCTTTCCTGTTTGCTTAGAAAGACTTTGGTTGCCACTTTCTGCTGACTGTCCCTCCCAGATGGTGGTGAAGCATCTCTAACCCTTGTGAGTTATTTTTCAGGATGCCACTAAAAAATTGAGATTTTTTAGGAGCAAAATGCTGGAAGCTTTGTGTTCCCCCAGCTGATGAGGACACAGCAGGCAGCCCAACAAGCTACCAGTCCTCCCTGCTGTGACTGAGTGTGCCAGGTGACATTGCCCTGGTGCCCTTGGTGCGCCAGGGCTCCCACTTTTTTGGAATGCTGAACCAGTATGGTGAGCAGTCACTGTGTGATTAAGTTGACTTTTTTCAGGATAATAGCCTGACTCCAAGACAAGTGGGCTTCTCAGTGCGATGCCTCTCTTCCCCTTTTTTCTCCTCCTCCTTTCCTCCTCACCCCATTAAGAATGCCACATTCTGGCTCGGTGCCTGTAGCACAGTGGTTGTGGCGCCAGCCACATGCACCAACGGTGGTGGGTTCAAACCTGACCCGGGCCAGCTAAACAACTGCAACAAAAAAATAGCTGGAGGTTGTGGTGGGCACCTGCAGTCCTAGCCACTTGGGAGGCTGAGGCAAGAGAATCACTTAAGCCCAAGAGTTTGAGGTTGCTGTGAGCTGTGATGCTACAGCACTCTACTGAGGGTGACATAGTAAGACTCTGTCTCAAAAAAAAAAAAAAAAATTAAAAATGTGGCAAAGGAGTAGGGTGCCGGCCCCATATATCAGTCATGACCGGTGCAAACCCGGCCCCCGCCAAAAACAACAAAACAAAAAAGAATGCCACATTTGGGTTTTGGGGTGTTTTTTTTTTCTTTTTGAGACAGAGTCTCATTTGTCGCCCTTGGTGGAGTGCTGTAGCATCACAGCTCACAGCAACCTCAAACTCTTGGGCTTAAGCAATTCTCTTGCCTCAGCCTCCCGAGTAGCTGGGATTTTAGGGTTTGTTTGTTTGTTTGTTTTTGAGATAAGGGTCTCACTCGGGACCCTGGGTAGAATGCCATGTGGCTTCATCACAGCTCACAGCAACCTCAATCTCCTGGGCTCAAGTAATCCTCTTCCTTCAGCCACCCAAGTAGCTGGGACTGCAGGTGTGCACCAAGATGCCCAGCTAGTTTTTTTATTTTTAGTAGAGGTAGGTTTTGCTCTTGCTCAGGCTGGTTTCAAACTTCTGAGCTCAAGCAATCCACCTCAGCTTCCCAGAGTGCTAAGACTATAGGCATGAGCCACCGTGCCCACCTACTTTCTATTATTTACAGCAGGTTTAGAAATTTCCTGCTTGGGTATTGACTTAGCTGGGACTTGGGGAAACCACAGGCAGAGAAGGACCCTCCTGGCCTGACCCCAGCACAGAGCCTGGGGGCAGGGACCATGGATGTCTGCAGGGTCCACAGAGAGGTAGGCAGGGCCGCAACATGACCGCTTGTGCGTGGAGGGCCCTCTTGGCACATCTGGCAGTCACGGGAAGATGGGTTTTCCCAGAGGCCTTAGGAAAGCAGACTCCGATGGCCTGGTCTGGAAACTCAGATCTGTCACTACTATGTGGCCCCATGGGAATTACTCAGCGTCCTGAGCCTTAGAGTCCAGAAAACATGGAAGTATCTTTCCAGAGTACTTATGACCATTGAATGGGTATGCTCATGTGAAGTCCATGAAATAATGAATGGTTCATGGAATGTTCACTGTTAGCATCCCCAACACCATTGTTGCCATTGTCATCAACATTATTTATCCTCATGCTGATTTTATACAATGTTATTTTATGTTGTAAAAGCAAAAGTGTGTGGGAATTTCCACACCCAGTGTCCTGGTGCCCTCAGTGATTTCACTAAATTATTTGGAAAGGCTCTTTGAAGGAGGCAGGACATGAGCTGAGCCTAGAGAAGTCTCAGTGAAGGGCATGTGGAGAGCTATGTTATTTACACACACACACACACACACACACACACACACACACTCACACTGTGTAACAGAGCACAGACTCTGGAAACACACTGCACTTGTTTGGCTGGTGGTCGTGCCATTTACTAGCGATGTAACACCACCTAAGTTACTGACATTCTCGATGCCTCGGTGCGTTCCAAAACGAGGACGATTATTTGCCTGTCTTAGAGGGTTGTGACTACAATTAAAATCACGTAAAAGCCCTCACTGGTGTTGGCTGGCATTATCATCAGACGTGCACTTAGCACGTGGTGTCTGGCATGATCTGTAATACTTTGAGGGCTGAAGGGCAGGTTGCAACATCTGTTCTGAGCTGCTCATCGTCCTCTGGAAGAGGGGAAACACTTAGAGGTAACAAGCAGCACAAGACGAGGTATCTCACAGTGTGCCGGGCAGCAGGATTGGAGAAGCACCCCTTGGGGACCAGACCCTGCACGTGACTTTGCAGCCCTGTCACAGCCTCCGATTGCAGGTGTGAGACTCTTTGTCCCCCAGCTGGGGACAAGCTTGGTGTCTCTGGGGCCCTTTGGTTCCTCATCAGTAATATGAAGACAAAATCCATTACCCTACAGCACTGCAGGAGAGGCTTAAAAGAGACACTATATTTGAAAAGCACTTTGACAAGCTAAATGAAGAGGTGTTCAAGTTTACGGTGCTATTACTAATCTGCTTAACCCTTCCACCCTTCTCACCCGCACCACGTCACCTCTGCGTAGGCCGTGTCAGGCCTCACATAGTGCCCATCTGCCTTTCTGCTGCCTTGTCTCCCTTCACGACATGGCTCTGAGCTGTGGCATCTGTCAGACCTTGGACAGTAGTGCCATCCCATGAACATTTGCACTGTGGCCTGCTCTGGGGGGCTGGCTTGTCTAAGGTTAAGAGGAAATTTGGGATTATAACACTGAGGGTGTATGAAGTTGAGCAGAAAGCACAGGAACAAAGCACTAACATTTTCTGAGCTTACGTGTTCCTTCTGCTCTTTATTTTGCACTGCTATAAGAGAATATCTGAGACTGGGCAAGTTATGTTGAACAACCAACTCACAGTTCTAGAGGCTAAGAAGTCCAGGATCCGGGGCCAGCATTTTGCTCACAAAGCAAAGGGGCAAAGAAAGGGAGAGAGAAAGAAAAAGCAAGTGAGGCTGAACTCCTCTTATAAAGAACCCACTCTTGAAAAAAAAAAAAAGTGTTAATCCATTCAAAAGGAAAGCGTCCACACAGCCCAGTTACCTCTTAAAAGTCCCTCCTCTTCCCACTGTTACAATGGCAGCTGAGTTTCCAACAAATGCCTTTGGGGGTGCACATTTAAACCATAGCACTGTCTCTCTTTTTTCTTCTTTTCTGTGTAATTCAACTGCGTGAGACATGTGCAGTTTAACACGTAGTTATTTTGTAAATAACCATGCAGTCATGCGGTAAGTCAGAAAACAGTGGAGGTCCCTGGAAGCCCCTGCCCTGTCTGCTGTAATTGGGTGTTTAATTTTTTGAGGTCTTTCCATCTGTACCTGTGAGTATGTTCATATGACTTTTCTCTTTTAATCTGTGAAGCCAGGGTATTAAATTCATTATTTTTGTTGTATTTCATCAACCTCACCTTCTTTATATTAATCCAACTTGGCCTTTTGATATTTTATCCTTACCATGTTGCTAGATTTGGTTTGATGAGACTTCATCTTAGATTTCTACATCTTTGTTCATAGATGACATTGGTCTGTAATTTTTTATTCTTTTTACTGTTTTTGCAGTAAAGATCAAGGACTGATTAACCTTTATTAAAAATGAATTGACAGCTGTTACTTTTTGCAAAAAAAATCTGAAAGAGATTTTATAAGATTTTGATTGTTTATCCTTTGACTAACTGGTGAAAATTTCTAAGAAAGTTTCCTTTGTGGAAAAAAGATTTTGGTACTGATTCAATTTCTTTAATGGTTATTGAACTATTCATGCTTTCTATTTCTTCCTCAATCATTTTCAGGAGTTATTTTTTCTATATGGATACAGTGTACCCAGCACCCTTTGTTGAAAAGACTATTCTATTCTCTCCATGGTGAATTACGTTGACACCAATTAAACAGTCTATTTGTAGGTCCATATGGATTAATTTCTCTATTTGATTCTAATTATCTATTTAGTATTCTTTACACCAATATTACACTATCTGGATAACTGCTTAAAAGTCCTGGAATCAGGAGGTGTAATACCTTAGTTTTGTTCTTTTAAAGATTTTTTTTTAGCTATTTTAAGATATTTGCATTCCCATATAAATTGTACCATCACATTATAACTTCTACAAAAAGTCTGCTGGAATTCTGATTTGGATTGTGGTGAATCTACAGATCAATTTGAGGAGAATTGACATCTTAGCAATATTGCCTCTAGTTTTGTTAAATTATAACTTTGTGATAATTTGTCCATTTCGCTTAACTATTCATAATTGTCCTATTTTTATCATCAACCCTTTTATTGGTGTTTTTAACGTGTGTAACACATGATACCCTGCTCTTTTTCAGCCCTCCTATTAATTGTTTGTCTTTGCTTTTTCCTTGATTAATCATTCCAGAAATTTGTGAATGTACTAGTTAAGAGGCTCCTGGTTTCTGTAACAATAATAAACAGCCCCAAAATGTAACTCTACAGTAGCTTATTTCTCCATAAAGGTGTTTCTAATCAGCAGGGGCTTTCCTCCAGCTGATGTTTTGGGAGCCCAGGTTAGGCCACCTTCACCACATGGTTCTGAGGTTGCTTCCTTAGCAGCCACCGCATTGGGCAAGAGGATAGAGGACCACACACAGGGGGCTTTTCCCTGCTGGGGCATAACTTTTGCTCACATTGCATTGACTAGACCTCAGTGCCAGGCCCATCATCACCTCAGGGGAGCTGGGAAATGGTGCTGAGCTGTGTACCTGGAAATAACGGGTCTGTGCAGCTACTCAGTGTCTTCTGCAATGATTTTTATTAGTCTTTTAAAAAGCTATTGGAAAAAAAACCTGCTTTATTGGTCCTTTCTGTTACAGATCGGTTCTCTATTTTATTAATTGTTGGTCTCAACTTTCTTATCTTCTTGCTCCTTCTTGGCTTTGTTTTGTTTATCTTTTCATCTTCTGACTTCTTTAAAAAAGATGCTTAACTGACTAAAGTTGGGGCTTTATTTTCTAGTACTTCGGGCTATGAATTATTCCTTAGTAATGCTCAGGTGCATCACCCAAGCTTTCACTTGTTGTATTTTTTAAATCAACACATATCTACTTTCTCCTTGTATTTCTTCTGCACTCTATTTGTTATTAGGAAGTGTTATTTAGTTTCTAAACACATGAGGTTGATCTCTGTTATTGGTTTTTGACATTACTGCATTGAGTCAGAGAACACACTCTGAATGATCTTATTTGTTTGAATTTGGTAATCATTTTCCCCTACATATTTAGAAATTATCTGTTCTGTTTCTATTCTCTTAATATTTGCCCAGGAATTTTACACTATGCATATTTAACTTTTGTAATTTTATTTATTTTTTATTAAATCATAGCTGTGTACATTAATGCAATCATGGGGTACAATGTGCTGGTTTTATATACAATCTGAAATATTTTCATCAAACTGTTTAACATAGCCTTCACTACCTTTTCTTAGTTATTGGGTTAAGACATTCATATTCTACATTTAGTAAATTTCACATGTACCCTTAATAAGATGCACCGTAGGTGTGGTCTTACCAATTAACCTCCCCCCTCCCTCCCCTCCCTCTCCCCTTTCCCCTTCTTCTTGGGCTATAATTGGGTTATAGCTTTCATAAGAAAGCTATAAATTGGTTTTATAGTAGGGCTGAGTACATTGGATACTTTTCCTTCCATTCTTGAGATACTTTGCTAAGAAGAATATGTTCCAGCTTCATCCATGTAAACATGTAAGAGGTAAAGTCTCCATCTTTCTTTAAGGCTGCATAATATTCCATGGTGTACATATACCACAATTTATTAATTCATTCGTGGGTTGATGGGCACTTGGGCTTCTTCCATGACTTAGCAATTATGAATTGGGCTGCAATAAACATTCTGCTACAAATATCTTTGTTATAATGTGATTTTTGGTCTTCTGGATATATACCTAGTAGAGGAATTATAGGATGGAATGGTGGGACTATTTTTATTTATTTTTATTTTTACATACACATGTGTTTACTAAGTTTTCATTTTTTTTGCCTTCACAAAATTAAAAAGGCTTAAATTTTAATAACAATAACAATGCTTAAAATAAGGACTAGAAATAAAAACCTCATAAAGAACGAATGAACATAAATACATTCAGAAAAGGAATCAGACAATTGGTATATCGCAATATTAAGCAATAATAGTAATAATAATAATGATGCAAAGAAAGTAACATTCACACTGTCAGATAAGAGTATGTCTGTTATAGAATGCTTTGACTCTGAGATTCAGTGTGGAGTCATCAGTTAACTACTTCTTATTTTTTTTTAAGTCTCAAAAAATAAACAACTAATATTTATAAGTAAAAATAAAAGATAATTTCGAAAAACAGATCATGCCAAATCTTATAGATAATAGAAAAAGAAGAAATACTTCAAAATCATTCTACTTGATCCGGGTACACCTGATATTAAAATTGGAGAAAATAGATGATTATAAAGGGGACATTATAAACATATGTCACTTATAAATGAGGATGCAATATCCTAAACAACATATTAACAAGTTGAATTAAAAATTAATGTTTAAGTAATGTACTTTGGTCAAAATTAAATCCAATTTATGTGAGAATTAGTCACTATTTTCT
>CAUYPK010020300.1:0-14551 GCA_963574355.1 Loris lydekkerianus | reverse complement strand
GAAAGATGTTTGGAGAATACTTAAGAGATCTAAAAATAGACCTGCCATTCAATCCTATAATTCCTCTACTAGGCATATACCCAGAAGACGAAAAATCACATCATAACAACGATATTTGTACCAGAATGTTTATTGCAGCTCAATTCATAATTGCTAAGTCATGGAAAAAGCCCAAGTGCCCATCTATCCATGAATGGATTAATAAATTGTGGTATATGTACACCATAGAATATTATGCAGCCTTAAAGAAAGATGGAGACTTTACCTCTTTCATGTTTACATGGATGGAGCTGGAACATATTCTTCTTAGTAAAGTATCTCAAGAATGAAAGAAAAAGTATCCAATGTACTCAGCCCTAGTATGAAACTACCGTATATACTCAAGTATAAGCCAAGTTTTTTTGGCACAAAATTCAAAAAAACTCAGCTTATACTTGAGTATATACGGTAATTTATGGCTTTTATATGAAAGCTATAACCCAGTTATTACCTAACTGGGTTAGGTTATATGGCGAAGGGGGAGAGGGAGGGAAGGGAGGGAGGAGGATGGACAGAGGGAGGGTGATTGGTGGGATTACATCTATGGTGCATCTTACAAGGGTACATGTGAAACTTACTAAATGTAGAATATAAATGTGTTAACTCAATAACTAAGAAATGCCAGGAAGGCTATGTTAACCAGTGTGATGAAAATGTGTCAAACGGTCTATAAAACCAGTGTATGGTGCCATGTTCATATTAATGTACACAGCTATGATTCAATAAAATAAATAAATAAATAAATAAATAAATAAATAAATAAATAAATAAAATAAAGTAAATAAATAAATAAATAAAACATCATTCCTTAATGATCAAATACTGAAATGTTTCTCTCTAAGATCAGGAACAAACCAGTGGTGTCCACTTTCACCACTTTTCTTCAATAATATACTGGAGAGCTGACCCATTGCAATAAAGCAAGAATAAGAAATAAAAACCATTAAAATCATAAAGGAAGAAAAAAAATAAATTAAAATCATAAAGGAAGAAATAAAACTGTCCCTATTTGCCAATGATATAAACTTCTTACATAGAAAATTCTCAGGAATCCCAGTACTTTATAAAACAACTTTTAGAGGCAGCACATATCTCTATACATTCTTCCTATCTGGTTAGTAGTCTAGGACTACTAGATTGGCAGTAGACACCTGGTGGGTACTCACCAGTACCCAAAATGTAAACCTGACTTTCATTTCTTGCCCTCATACATTCATCTGCTAGTCTGTTACTGAGTTCGTCCTCTGTGCTAGGCCAGGAGTACACAGCAGTTGGCAGAGGTGCTACTACACATTGTCAGACTTCCTCAAAAGTGTCAGACCCCTGCTTGGCCACTGAATATTCACCTGAGTGTCATTTCATCCAGTCCAGACGCCAGTACCCTGAGGGTACAGACCAATCTCTGAACATGCTCATAGCCCTCTGAGTGCCAGTCTCTATGGCCAGGTCAGCTCCTCTTAACCCCAACTCTTACCCAGCCTCAGCTCACTCCTTCTCAGTGTGTTTCTTGTTGCTGAGACTGCAGTACGTCCCACACTCATGCCCTCTCTTCCGGGGATCTTTAACCTTTCACAACCCACTTGAAGATGAACTCCCAGCAGAAATTATAACATACACATCCAACCATAAGAAAGAATGAGCAGAAGAATTTTCATTCAAAGAAGTAAAAATAATAGAACTGAGGTTGACAACATTTTTCTGTGAAGGGTCACATAGTAAATATTGTACGCTTTGCAGGCTACTTATTATTTCTATCTGTCAAATATTACTGAGGCTTTTTATAACAATGGTTTTAAAAAATCTAAATCACTATTTGCTCATGGGTCATAAAAAAAAAAAGGCGGTTCAGTGCCTATATCTCAGCAGCTAGGGTGCCAGCCACATACACCAGAGCTGGCAGGTTCGAACCCAGCCAGGGCCTGCCAAACAACAATGACAACTATAACCAAAAAATAGCCGGGTGTTGTGGTGGGTGCCTGTAGTACCAGGTACTTGGGAGGCTGAGGCAAGAGAATCACTTAAACCCAAGAGTTTGAGTTTGCTGTGAGCTGTGATGCCCTGAGGGCGACATAGTGAGACTCTGTCTCAAAAAAAAAGAAAGAAAAGAAAAAGAAAGAAAGAAGGAAGGAAGGAAGGAAGGAAGGAAGGAAGGAAGGAAGGAAGGAAGGAAGGAAGGAAGGAAGGAAGGAAAGAAAGAAAGAAAAAAGAAAAAGGCTATGGACCAGATTTGGATCACAGGTCAAAGTTTGCCTATTCCCATAATAGAACTATCTGTAGTACAAAGGTATAAAGGAAAGAAACTCGTAATTTTAAAAAGCAACACAATCTAGGAGTGGAGAAGGGAATGAAAGGTATGCGGATTGTTAGAGGAACCAGCCAGAACATTTCAAAAAAATACTTTGTATCAAGCATCAGATTACATGAGAGAGAACTAGAACTTGTATCTATGTTACCAAAAAGCACCCTAGGATGATAAAAAGAAGGAAAATAAGGAGTTAAGAGGTCCAGAGTGCAAAATAAAAATGTCTAACACATGAATAGGCATTTTGAAAGAGAGGAAAGAAAAAATGGGGAAGAGAGTACTAATATTTGAATTATGAATAAGAATTTTCCAGAATGTATGTTATAAGTAAGCCCTTAACCTAAAGACCCATACAGAGCTCCAAAGAAGAGAAATAAAAACAAATCCATCTTCAGGTTGTATCACTGTGAACCTCTGGAGCAAAGACAACAAGGAAATATTAAAAACTAACTATAAATGAGTACCACATGCACCAGGGCGTATGGGTTCAAACACAGCCTGGGGCGTGCTTTAAAAAAAAAAAAAAAAAAAAAAAAAAAAGCCAGGTGTTGTGGCAGCACCTGTAGTCCCAGCAACTTGAGAGGCTGAGGCACGAGGCAAGCGGCAAGAGAATTGCTTGAGCCCAAGAGTTTGAGGTTGCTGTGAGCTATGACTGCACAACACTCTACAGAGGACAACAAAGCGAGATTATGTCTTAATAAAAAATAAATAAAATAGGGTGGCACCTGTGGCTCAAAGGAGTAGGGCACCAGCCCCATATGTCGGTGGTAGCTTCAAACCCAGCCACAGCCATAAACTACAAAAGTAAAAATAAAAATTTTTTAATAAAATAAAAACTAACCACAGAGAAAAGGAAACTCACCTACAAAGAAATACAAAAATTTAAAAATTCAACTGATAGCTAAATATCTCCAACAAAGAACAGAGGCCAAAAGAACCCATGGCAAACAAACAAACAAACAAACAACCAAAAAAAAAAAAAAAAAAACAGAGAAAATACCTAACAACCTGAAAACAGTTAAATTACCACTCTAGAGCAAGGGTGAATGTAGACAGTTTCAAACTTATAAAGACAAACTTATTTCTTACAGATTTTAGCTCTCACCTCACTTCTACTCTGCCCAACACAATTACTTGTCATAATTCTTGTTGATTTTAATATTTATCTAGATCATTCTTTCAATATCTTGGCTTCTATGTTCTCTGATATCCTCTCCAGTTATTCACACTCATAACTCCCTCCCATGGCTATGTCCGCAGCAGTGCTAACTCGTCCATAATCTCAAGTGTCCTTGTCTCACTCCTATCTTTCCAGCTCACCCACTTGAGCACTTCAACTCCAACATTGCTTCCACCTCACCAAAAACTGCTACCCATTGATCCAGCTGCTTTTTGCCTGTTCCTCACTCCACTGAAGTCTGCACCTCTGTTCTTATCCAGCTAAAAGTCTATGCTTCACCAATTTATACACATTCCATTACTCCTAAAAGCCTCCATCTTTCCCTCACGTCATTAAACCTGTCTGGCCAAAATCCAGCATCAAGTATCAGCCAGAATAGCTAAACTGGGTTGCAAAAAGAAACAATCTCCAAATCTCAGTGACATAACAAAAATATAATCCCTATTGATGTTGCAGGTTATATCCAGGTCACCTGGAGATCTCCACACTCTCACTCAGAACAAACTGAGGCAGATAGAGACTCCATCACCTGTAAATGCACAGAGTGGGAGCAAAGAATTCCCCTCAAGAGGAATGAGAGGGCCACCCTGCTGTTGAAGAGGGCTGTTTCACTGCCTTAGCCTGGAAGTGAAACTAATCATTTCCGTACCAGTCTTGGCCAAAAAGAGCATATGGAGGAGTACCTGGACATTTGGGGAGAATTAAATGGAACAATTCTGCCATGGCTGACTAAATCCAACGTTCCATACCTGCACTTGCACAGCTAAGCGTGAGGCACAGCAGCCATCCCGTGACAGAGAGGTAACATGCACGAGCCTAAAGGCCCCCTCACTGAGAGAAGCAGACAGCCTACCCAGCGCCAGTGTCCTCCCAAGCATCTTGATACCGACTTTCTTTTGTTTTAAATTTTAATTTTAAAAAGCTTATCTGTATAGCTATGGCAATTATGTTCTCATTTTTAAAGACATACACATTCTTATTATACATAATAGCATTTAACCATTGCTATGTAACCATTCTCATGATCTAGCTCCACAACCTTCTCATCTTCTCAAATTGAAAGTCTATGCCCATTCAACATTAATTCCTCATTTCTCCTCCCTGCAACTCTGACAACCACCATTCTACTTTGTCTCTATGAATTTGACTACTCTGGGTACATCTGATAAGAGAAATCATACAGTATTTGTCCTTTTGTGAATGGCTTATCTCACTTAACAATGTCTTCAAGTGTCATCTACATTGTAGTGGATCCAAATTTCCTTCCTTTTATGCCATAGGTTCTTTAGACATTATTTTTCTAAATAAATATTTGAGGCCAATTGATACTTAATCTACATAGATGGCTCTATGCTACTGATAGAAAATGGTCAGAAAACTTTAAACTGAGAGAAGATGACTTCTAGCTACTTCTTCTAACTCAAGCATGTAACTTTGTGTTGTCTTGGACATAACTGCTGACAAGTTCTCATAAATATATTTATCAGAAACCCTTGACAGCAATAAATGAAAACAAACCATTTATTTTAGGTGAAAGTTTTGTGGAAGAAACCCAGGATATACTTAATTGCTTCCAACAGCCAAATTTCTTTTTGTTTGAATAAAAAAAGAGTAATTTGGTTAAAATAAGTATTTCATATTGCCTGAAAAATAGAGCCTTTCAGATTTAAGAGTGCTTGTTATCCATTTAACAATGACCACTTCCCTCAGCCATGCGATACCCCTTCAGTGAGGTCATCTTGGGAAAACCTATTGATAGGTTTATACAGAATTCAGAAAAAGTTGGCAAAACCCCAAGGAAACTAGAAGAGTTAATAGAGTATCCTGTCAGTATTTCTCTAGTGAATACACTGGTTAACATTATAAAATGCTTCTGTATTTTCCTAAAGGACAAATCTGAGCTTTCTGGGGGTTAAGCAGCAGGGTCCTGTTTAGAAAGACAACTTGTGCGTTTTATTTTCTTCATCTGTCCATTCATTCGTATTCACTCATTCTCCTTTTCTCTCTCTCTCTCCCTCTCTCATACATACACACACACACACCCCCCCAACAAGTCCTGTTGGATCAGGGTTAATACTACCTATTCTACAGTGAGGCTCATGTTTGAATCCAGACAAGTACTGTTTATTTACACCTCAGATTCTTCAGGGGTAAAACAGGGCATCAACTACCTCATAGGATTGCTGAGACACTGTACATAAAGCATTTAGCACAGGGTTGAACACATAGTAAGTACTTAGTAAATACTGTAGTGAGGATAAAGACTAACCTAAGAAAAATCATTTTCTTTTACTTTCCTGTCTCTCATCATCTTATTCCCTGCATTGTGCTTCTGTTAGGAAAAGGTGATTCTCAGCTGACCTGACAATCATTGTTATGAGCCTAGTAACCATGGAAAAGAGGCCTTACTCTGTGAAATAATTTAAATAGGTTTATTATGAGTCAAATTGGAAGACCATGAACCAGAGCCACACCCAAGAAGCCCTGAGCAAGTGGACTCGCAATAGTGGGGTTAGTTTGGTTTTATACATTTTAGGGAGACAAGGTTTACAGGTGAGGTCATACATCAATACAATTCACCCAAAAAAGGTGGGATATCCTATCCAGGGGTGAGGGGAACTTACAGTTTATAGATGGGTTTAAAGATACTTTAGCTGACAATTGGCTGAAAGAGGTGGGCTTTGTCTAAAAGACCAGGAGTCAATGAAAAGGAACACTTGAGATAAAGGGTCGATTAATCAGAGACAAAGTCCAGGACAGACCCAAGCGGTTTGTTGCGTATATTGAGTACCCGCAGGTAGGTCTTGTACATCCTTTTGCCTGTTAATGAGTCACAGAGGAGGTCTCTAAGAAGGGGAGGGGGCATGATGAGGCCCTGTCTGATCTCCTTAATCATGGATACAACTCAGTTTTAGGGATCCCTTGGCCAAGAGGGAGTCCAGTCACACAGTCACAAAGGCAGGGGAAGACTTAAGCTTTTATTTTAGTTCCTATTAGAATAGAATTAAAAAGAAATTTATGCTTTGATTCATAATCCTAAAGGCTGCTGCTTCAAATCAAGCTAAGCTTTCACATGGTGTCAAAATGACCACCTGAGTAAACCTCCCTCTATCAAAACTAATAATATGATAAAGATTTCTCTTAGTCTGCCAGGGAACATTTTAACTGTGGTTATCTAGAGATTACGGGTTATGTGGGAAAGGAATTCTCATAACCCCGACAGGAGTACAGCCATTTTAGAAAAACAGGTCAAAAACCAGCCCTACCCTCTCCAGACTCCTGGAGAACCTGAAGGCCACCCGACCATAATCCTGACCAGCACTAGAGATGAATTCCAGGTGGTAAACCACGTCCATCTCTTCCCCATTCCTGCTGTACTTCACTTCTCCGTTCTAGCTACACTGCTAAGGCTGATAAAAGCCTTCTGTAACTGTGGGAGCTGAGCTGACTCCTCGTCAGCCTCCATTCTGCTTTTCCCCCCTTTATTAACATCTTTCCTTATCCCTCCTCTCCTTTCTGTGGACCCTCATGATTTTTGCTTATTATTCATTTTATTTTCCCTAGCTTCTAAAATAAAAACCTATTTTTAGTTCAACAGGTTTATTGCCTAACCACAGTATTATGCTCCTACATTCATAACACTTTCCCTTAAGGCAAGGTCTCCCATAATGGGACTTGGGCCCATTCACTTCCCTATACCTTGAATGCATGAGTTGGTGAAAGTGAATGATGCCACAAGTGTTTTATTTCCTCTGATCTTCATCACACATAGAGTTTTTTTTTTTTTTAATTCAGCTATTTGAGAGGCATCCTTCAAATAAAGATTACTAAATATAACTAATGTAACAGCCTAATCAAGTCTTGTTAAATGATGTTTTAGTTCCAAAATGTAAAAATAACAAACCGAAAGCCTTCTTCAACAAGAATAGAGAAACATAAAAATTTACCAACTCTTGGCTGACATTTAAGATGTATCTTTATTACATTTCTAGATCATTTTCAATCTGTTTTTAATCTTTATTTCATGTAGTAGCAGTAGCAGCATAGCCATATAATTACAAAATAAAAATTAAAAGGCCCTTATGTTGTTCAGTTTCTAATGTAGTGTTCGAACAGTCAGAGTGTACTTACTCCACAGGACCTCAAAATGAGATTAAGATTTTTATGTGTAACTCATAATCTTACAGATCTTTCTTCCCCTTGGCAGACTATTTCTTCTAAACCACTCCCACCTCAATCTAATATAAAGAGCCCCCAGAGGGGGATAAAGTAACATTATAGTCTAGGAAGCCTATGTACAAGGGCACAGGATCAGGAACAACAAAAGCCCACTTTCACTACCACTGGTACACCTCACAATGCCAAGGATTACTGATGATTTTGAAGCATTTATGACATCTTATAAATGCTGCCATTCACTCTCACTGTGGCTAGTGGGCATCTGAAAATCTTTCAACACATCTCCTGTTAGAAGTCCATAGGGAGAGATAAGTAATGAGGAAAGGTCTTTCCAAATTTAAAAGGAAACATTTAGTACTTTGGTTTCCAGGATTGCAACATCTCCTTTTCAACAAAGGAATTTATTATACAGTACGTCACCTTTTCCCTGTCAGAGGATTTACTGACAATTTAGGGGTTGAGTTACTTCTGGTTTTCAAGCCTATCTTGTGAAATTAAAGAGAGGGCTGCCTTAAAAGTGATAAGATATACATGATTTCAGTCTTCACCGGGGCCCCATGGTTATCAAACCTGGAACCTATTATATATAAGGAGAAAACATAAAGAAATGGAACAAGTGATGAAGATGTCTAATCCAGTCAACTCAAAACACTACAGCTCACCAATATACATCTAGTGTTTCCAAACTATTCAGTTCTCTCTAATCTATAATCCATCTCATGCTTTGGAATTTTATAGTATATCAATCAAAAAACTGAGGTTTTTTCATGTTTTCTTTGCTAAATAATAAATAACCAAAAGAAAAACCAATTTTATAATTATCTCCTAGAGATATCATCTCTTCAAAAGTAGGATATGGTTGACATATGCTTTAGCATTTCATAATTATTTATAATGCATAAAAATGTTAGAACAGTTATAATTAAACAGGGAAATATCTCATCTAGAACACAGTGCCAAGCAAACAGTATACATGCTAAGGGCCTTATATTTATTAATTTTTATGACCAGTGTCAATTTTATTGAGAGGATACAACCAAATCACAAAAGATTCAACTGTCTAAATAAGTAGTCACAAAAAAAAGAAATGTTCCCATTTTGTGACTGCAAATACTTTCATAGTTAATAGCCTATTTTAAAAAACCTAAAACATACAAATAAATGAAAAACCTCAATAAATATGTATAGTGAAAACTCTTAATTTGTCAAGTCAGAGGAAGTCTCTAGTTCACAGAACAGAGATACTTCCTTTCCCTCCTTTACCTTCCTTCTCTCTTTGTCAAAATCACATGTCAAATTTACTTAATATTTATTTTGAGTGTGAATACAAATGATGAAACAGGACCTAGCTTTCTCCTCTAAATTATCTACATTTAGTTATCTAAATTACAATACCCTAATTAGAGTGTCAGGGACAAATGGACCCAGGCAGGTAAAAAAAATCAAAGGCAATATCCCCAGGAGAAGTGGTGTTCTTATCTATGATAGTACCTTTAAAATTCTGTTACTATTTTATGTTTACCTAGGAAATGTACTATACATATAAGCATTCAACTTATCCACACCTGAGATCTTCATTAGGGTGGTAGCCATAGAAGAAGCAACACTATGTATGATGTTCAGCTAATGCTCTTGTCAATCTTCTTCACTGATTTTCAACCACTGTGCTGTGAGAGGATCTTAGGTGTGCAGTGAAAATTTTTGAAGATCATTAATTAATGAGAACGAACTTTAAGAAAGAAGCTTCAAGGAGGATGACAGGAAAAGTTGGCCTACTACTGAACAAGAAGTCTGGGTACCCATTAGAATGTGGGCATGGGGTAATGTAGACAACCAGTGACCAGTAGAAACACTAATCATTGACCAATAGAAAAGGGTGCAGTGGCTCATGTCTGTAATCCCAGGACTCTGGGGAGGCAGGTTTGAGACCAGCCTCAGCAAGAGTGAGACCTTGTCTCTAAAAATAGCCAGGCATTGTGGCAGGAGCCTGTAGTCCCAGCTACTTGGGAGGCTGAGACAAGAGAATCGCTTAAGCCCAAGAGTTTGAGGTTGCTGTGAGCTGTGACACCAGAGCACTCTACTGAGAGCAACAAGTAAGACTCTGTCTCAAAAAGGGGGGGGGGGAGGTAATAATTCCTGGAGGCACACAGAGGCCAATGAACAAGATTCATAGCCAATTTCAAATGGAGAGGGAACTTATACGCCCCCACAAGGCCTTTGAGTCTCCGCATCTCTCACTTCTTCTCCTTCATGAGAGGAACCCACTTCCAACTCTCTTACTTAGTGTTCTAAACTTTCTCTTTGTTCTTCCTAAATAAAATGTCTCTTTATCACACTGAAACTTGGGCAGGTTACTTTTATTTTTGATTCACACTGTCTGTGCTGCTCCAGTTTTATTTTCTATTTCCATTCATTTTTTATTTAAATTACCACTCCTTGGTTGAACTTTCTAGCTCAGCCAAGTAATAGACCCAGGCCAATTGGCTTGAGGAACTGGGACTGCAGACCTCCAACACACATAGTCATTACTACAGTTTGCCATGTATGAATGCATACTTTTGTGCCATACTTTTTGAAGGAAAAATAGGATGTACATTATTGTAGGTAGTACTATTTGTTATCAGTACCTAAAAATTTCTTATATCTGTTCTTGTATTTTATAAGTATTTATTACATAAAATTTCCTGTACTGTACTAAAAAATACATGCTAAAATTCCTCTATAATTCAAAAATAAGTACCTAAATATAAGCAATTAAAAACTTAAACTAAAAACTTAAAATGAAAATTTTTTTTTCCTAAAAGTTTCAGACCAAAACATGAGTGCACATTATACACGAGGGCATATTACACATGAAAAATACAGTATATCTATAGCACAAAGTTCACAAATAGATCATAAGATAGTTATTCTATGCCATAAATTTAACCTGTAACTAAATCAGCCATATATTAAACATTTAATAATTTTCTTAATGACTTAAGATTCGTAAGTGATTTATAGAGGTGATTTGAATGGCCAAGGTCTCTTTAAAAACTGAAAAAATAAGTTAGAGCTAATGTTATTTCTCAGTAAATACCACTGTACAAAGGAGAGGCAATATAAATCATCTCATCAGTTCTAAAGCTGTACTCAAAGTTTAAAAACAACATTCAGTATTTAGAGGCCACATAAAGTATGATGGAAAAAAGTCTTAAATCTGCTCACCAATCAGTGTTTATCCCTTTCTCTATTCAACACAGTATCAAGGATAGTTTTGAGGGAAGGGAAAAGACACAAATGTTCTGAAAGAGCAAGGGGAAAACAGTAATCACATTCTATGGGATTATGTTCTAGAATTAAAGGAATAACAATATAGAAACTATTGAAAAGCTGTCTTATCACCAACAAGCAGAACTATTTTATAAGCAGATAAAAGAAAAAAAAGGCAAAATACAGGTAGGCCATCTCAAATGAATTAACTAGCAAAAGGCAATTAGACAACACAAAATTTAGCATTCTACAGGGTTTTCATGTGACACTACTACCAAAAAATAATACTAGCAAAAGAAGGAAATAAACTTACTTGTATTCCTTTTAACATTTATTTATAATTTTATTCAAAATTTACCTAGATTGTGCTTCCTAATCTCTCTCAGATCATGAAAAAAAGACAAATCTTTGCTAAAATTTCCCATACAATCTCAAGTCTTGGGAAATTCACAGCATGCTACATAAAAACCTACATTCAGATTCCACAGGGTCAACAAATCCCAAATTAAGAACCCATGCAGCTTTAATTTTATTTAAAAATCCATATGCATACGGTTTTAAACCTGTAGGTTAAGCTTCCATTTTAACTTTTAAGAAAAATACTGCTGTTAGGACCATGCTGTTTGCCCTGTGACAAAGGCAACAGTGACATGATCATAATGTAGAGCAGCAATTCTCAACCTGGGGGTCATGACCCACAGAAACTGTATTAAAGGGCCGTGGCATTAGGAAGGTTGAGAATCACTGATGTAGAGTCTAAAATAAAAATTGCAATGAAAATCCTGAAATTAGATTATTATGTGAATGATAACATTTGCTATTTTCAAAAGGAAGGAAGGATGAGGAGATGAGGGGGTAAAAAGAGGGGGAGGAGGGGGATGAGGAAAAGGGTGGGAGAAGAAGGAAGTGGAGGAGGGAGATCCTTGGAGAAATGGATCTGGTTTTGGATCTGGCTAAAATGTACAAGAGGATGTCTGAGACATCTTGTTCTTCTTAAAAATAAGGGAAGTACCAAAGACAGTCAAGAAAAAAGACCACAGAAGCCAACTAAAAGGAGATTCATTGCCAAAATGTGGAAGAATTTCACCAGCCAAAAGAATAATGGCTCCAAACCGTTTAATATCTCCTGTAAACCTCCAGAACTGAGCCTTGGAATTTCTACTTCTGGTTAAGATGGAGAAACTTGGAGAAACTTGCAAGAGTCCATCATTACGACCCTACCAAGAAGAGCAAGCAAAATAAACTACAAAATCACATTTTTGTTAAAAAAAAAAATCTAAGAGCTGAAGAAGCAAAAATATCTCAAAGATATAATTCCAAAAGACAGGGGGGTTGGATTAAAGATGGCGGCTGAGTAACAGCTTCCCTGCAACTAAGCACAGCGAGTCTGGGGTGACAAGACTCCAGACATCTCTGGCCGGTGGGATCTGCCTATGATCATCCCTTTGAGGATACAGGGAGCCAGCAAGGGACTTATGGACCCCAGAGGAAGACAAAAACAGTGGAAAACTGGCAAGTGGCTGCGTGTGTTCGATCAACCTAATCACGCCGGCAAACGTGAGTACAAGCAGCAGTGAAACTGCAAACTGGAAAGGCCTTACCTGTCAACATTTTTGGTGTTCTTGGACTTGGCGCTCAGTTGAGTTGCCTTAGGGAGAGCTTGAGAAAAAGTGTGGAGAACTTTGGGCATTGTCTGGGGCCCCAAAATGAGCCACTGAGCTGGGCTCAGTGAAAGCCATTGTGTGAAAACAAACTTCTGTGGCAAGCTCCTCCCTCAGGGTCCCAGAGCAAGGAACGGGCAGGACAAAGTAACCTAGTGACTGAGCAGCTTAAAGGTGGGGACTCAAATGCCTCAAAGCCCTAATCCTTAGGAGCAGCGTGAGACGGTTTTGGCACAATGGAGCCCTGGGCTGTTGCCTTGGGTAGAGTCCCCTGACGTCACAGCTCATAGCAACCTCAAACTCCTGGGCTTGGTGCTGCCCAGACCTCCGTAAGAGGTGTGCAGCGACCCCTGACCCGTGACCCGCACCCACCAGGGCACACATTCCCTGATCAGGAACTGCGGGAGCCACGCAACCCTGCGTCCCCCTCCAGTATCCTCCCAGCCTCCACGCTAGCTCAGCCATCTGACCAGGGACTATGGTAGCTGCGTGCCCTCTGGAGCCCTCCCTGCCTCTGCACAGAGCCCTTCTCCTGTCCAGAGACTGCTAGAGCCTTGGGTTCTCTGTGCCAAAGTCACTGGGTGCCAGGCACAGAGAACCGTGCGCACAACCCCCAGCCCTGTTGCTGAATCCGGGTATGTCACACACTGGAGCTGATTCTACAACCTGAACTCCCTAACTAGAGCAGCCCCAGAGGAACTACACAGCATCACTACCTCCAAAGATCCACCAACAATAGCGTAATCCCGCTGGGGTCTAATCTTGGACAGACACCTCCCCAACTCTGAGGACGGCCAGAGGCAACGGTCAAAAGCAATCATGAGACGAAATGAACAGAAAAACTCTGGCAATATGAATAATCAGAGTAGATCAAATCCCCCAAGGATCAATGGGGCAGAAACAACAACAGACCTCATGCATAAACAAAAAGCTGAGATGTCAGAAATTGAATTCAGGATCTGGACAGCAAATAAGATCGAATTAGAATTCCAAAGGTTACCTCAAGAATTCAACGGATTCAAAGAGCAAATGACCAAAGATTTTGAATCATTCAGACAAGAAGTTGCATCCCTCAAAGATCTGAGAAACACAGTAGAATCCCTCAGTAACAGAATGGAGCAAGCAGAAGAAAGGATTTCTGACATTGAAGACAAAGCTTTCGAACGTTCCTAAACCCTCAAAGAAGAAGAGAAATGGAGAGCAAAAATAGACCACTCTCTCAGAGAGCTCTGAGATAATTCGAAGAAAACCAATCTTGATCTTATACGGATCCCCGAAAGTGACGAAGTGGCTTCACAAGGCACAGACTCTCTTCTCCATGAGATTATGAAGGAGAACTTTCCAGATATACCAAGGGATCCCGAAATTCAGATAGCAGACAGTTTCAGAACTCCAGCACGACTCAACCCAAATAAGACATCCCCTACACACATCATAATCAATTTCACTAAAGTTAATATGAAGGAGAAAATTCTGAAAGCTGCCAGACGAAAGAAAACCATTAACTACAAGGGGAAGAATATTAGGCTAACTGCACATCTCTCTGCTGAAACCTTTCAAGCTAGAAGAGCATGGTCATCAACTTTTAATCTCCTAAAAATAATAATTTTCAACCCAGGATCTTGTACCCAGCTAAACTGAGCTTCATTTATGATGGAGAAATAAAATACTTCAACGACATTCACATGTTGAAGATATTTGCTACAACTAAACCATTTGTCCAGGACATTCTTAGACCTATCCTCCAAAAAGACCAGCATAATTCTCCACCACAAAAGTCAACTGACCCATAAAATTTTTGATCAAATCCCAACTTCCACAGTCGCAAAAGGATTAAAAATGTACACCGGGCTCTCGAAAGGCTTATCAATATTCTCAATTAATGTGAATAGTTTACATTGTCCTCTAAAGAGGCACAGGATGGCTGACTGGATACAA